>BGPR01019270.1:0-29570 GCA_013235015.1 Araneus ventricosus
AATTTTTTTGACATTAAAAATTTAAATGTATGAATATGTTTCTTTCGATTCACTCTTTTACTTTCTTTTTAATTTATTAATTCACTGATTCACTAGCACACAACTCAAATACTGAACAAAATGTGAAACATTTATAGGTCCTTCCTCTACTCAAGTATTCATTATGAAGGTATAAAAAAAATGAATTATTTTTTTATTTATATAACGCTTATTCAAAATTCCATGTGTTTTCGTAATTTTTTATCGATAGATTCAATATTTATTGTATGATTAAAGAGATTTTATAATGATTTAAAATTCGGAAATTATCCATTTCTGGATATCCGCCTGTTTTTTACAATTTTATGTTTCCTATGTTTCTGTACTTTTTCAGTAAAAATTACAGCAATAAAATTCGTGCAGTTTTTAAGTAAAATTTGCACCAATAAAATTCTTGGATTTTTTGTGTAAAAATTGTACCAATAAAATTCTTGTGCATTTTTCTTGTGTATGTAAATATCGAAGTGTTTAGTAACGGCTTAGCTTAACAATAGCTTTATATAGTCTTCTTGCTAAAAACCCATTAAAATAGTGACAAGTAATAGTATCTAATTTAGTTTATCTTCTTGTAAATGTAAAGAAATATATTATTATAATCCTTTTTCAATTTAATTAAGATCTCATTGGAAAAGCAAAATGTCACTCATGCTTATTTTCTAAAGAACCAGTTTTGCTCTAATAGTATAATGCATACAGGAGCTTTTTAAACATTGACCTAGAAAAAAATGTTTGAAGATGTAAAATTTATGAAAGCGCAATTGTTTAAAATTTATCATTATATTTTACTGTATAAGATATTTCTTGGCATATACTTTTTTATTTATAGCTAGCCACTGATTTGGTTTAATTTAAGTTACACGACACTTTTTACGTCCAGCAGCATGTTAGTTGATTCAAAACATGCCAATAACCACAACTAAAGATTAACATACATAATCTTTGAGCTCACTGGACACATTTCCTAATAAACTTGTTGTCTTAGAGGGCTTTGTTTAGAGATTACATGGGAAAATTGATGGAATGAAAAAATAAAATAAAATTCGTTAGAATAATACCTTAGCTTCCAACATGACAAGAGAAATACGCAATTAAATATTTGTATAAACAATGAAAAGGGATTGAATTTCATTGCAAGAATGAAAAGGAACGTTGTAAATTAGGCATAAACAATATTTGAAAATTTATTAAAATTACGGGAGAACTGATACCATTAAAAGGATAATCTTTTGAATGTTAAGATGGTACAAAAATCATTTTTATTTGATACTAGCTGTTACCCGCGACTTCGTGCGCGAAGAATTTGAATTATTCTTTGTTTAATTCACGAATGCAAATGTTTTGTTGCATTTTGAAAGGGGAAAGGAAAAGTTCTGACGGTTAATAATACTTAATTGGACGGCTGACAGGAGTGTACTGTACATGTATGCTGATATAGTTATATAAATTGTTTATCTATGATGATATACTTTTGTATACCACGTTATTTGCACGTATGTAGAGGTTGTGTGGGCTGTACACGCGTGAACAGGCCCATGGGAAAAATATGGTTTTTCCAAATGTACGCCTGCCACTTTCAGTGTCTGGCCCTGAGCCTCGAAAATGATATTTTTACAGAGATTTGTTACCTTTTGAACTGTGATGATAAATCCTTCGGTGTTATCGGAAGGCGTGGAATTAAAACACTCTCTCTTCTCCCTATATCAGTCATAACAGTAGCTTTCACGACGTTTGTACCTAGGTGTGTAATTTTTAACTGTGTGCCATTGCGCAGTCTCGGTATATCGAGTTTACGTATTAGTAGTACTGGCACACCGACTATCATTCTAGGCTTATCGGAAGGTGCCCCTGACAATTAACACTGGCAAAAGCCCGCGCGCGATACAGTAATTTGGCTTGAATTTATTTCTATAAGAATAAAAAGTATTGTTAGAAATTACGTTAAAAAATATTTTTAAACCTTTATAGCAATCGGAGAAAACATTTCATCGCAATGGAATTAATATCATTAAAAAGATCATTTTCTGGTCTTTAAAATGGCATAAAAATAATTGTTGTCTAATAAAGATTTCAGAAGTTATTGGCAAAAAACGTCTAAGCATTAGGCTTAAAAGCGGCTAATGTTCGTTATTTAATTAAATATCTTAAGAACTAATTAACTCTGAAACTTGAAAATAACACCTTGGACCTAAAAATATGCTCTAGAATGCCGTGTGTAAATTTCACGTCGCTACCGTTCACCGTTTAGGAGGAGTTCTTGTGACCAACAGATTGACCGACAGACAGACAGATACATGTAAATTCTGCCTTATTTTATGGATACTTATAAATATAAGCAAAATTTTCAGAAATAAAGGTAAATTAGTTCAAAGTCTAACCATCTCCTAGCAACTGAGTAGCTATAAATTTGCGTTATTTCAAAATCGTCTGCACGTAAAATTTAAAAAATTAATAAAAATTGAATGAAAAATGTCACAGAAATAAAATTGGTATCATTGCAAAGGCAAAATTTTTATCTTTAAGATGGTATAAAAATAATTTGTATCGGACAATTTGTTCCGAAGTTACAGCGGAAAGAAGGATTACGTGATATTTGATTTTAAAAAGAATTTATTCCTCATGTTTTCGCATTCCTGAAGGATCACGTGACAGTCGATTGAAAAATAAAATATTCTTCATCGAGAATCGCCGAGTCAATGGGCTTTGTTAATTATTTAATTGTTGTCTGAACTTTTAAAAATTAATAACAATCGAAGGAAAAATGTTACAGAAATGAAATTGGTATCATTGAAAAGGTAACAATTTGAACTTTAAGATGGTATAAAAATATGTTTTGTCAGACAATCTGCTCCGAAGTTACTGCGGAAAAACGGTTTCGGTTATTTTCTAATTAACTGACTGTTTAATTAACTTTTGGACTTAGAAAAGTTCATAAGTGTCTTCCCCTTGTCTTAAATAATAAGTGTACAAAATTTGGTTGAAAACCGTCCATTGGTTTAGGAGGAGATGTGGAACATAGCCACATACATACCCACATACATACCCACATACATATCCACATACCCACAAGGACTTTTATTTATATTAAGATTTCCGGAAGTTATCAACGATAAACGCCAAAATTTTACTTAATTTTTAATTACTTAAAATTCGAATTAAAATTTCGGGAAAATAGCTCTGACGTGCGCATTCCCACCCTTCAAAGTCTATCTGTGACAAATTTGGTAGCTCTAGGTCTAATAGTTTGCCTGTAGAGCGTCAACAGACCGACACACAAACAGACAGACGCGCATTCGATTTTTATATTAAAGATATCTAACAATTTTCATGGATGTGTAGTAGGGTGGGTCGAAAAAAATCAATTATTTTTCATGTCGCTATACCGCGGAAAAGTTGCGAATATATGAGAAATAAAACGAGATAAAAAAGTAAGGAAATTGATTTATACCTTCCGTTCTTTCAATGGCCTTAAAAATCAATCAATCAAAAGTGACGAGAATCGACTGTTCTTCCAAAAATTTTAAAATTTCTCTCTATCTGTTTCTAATAGCATTTGCTATTAAGTACCATCTTCTTAAGAGTAATAAAACTCGGTCTATAACTTCCGGTCGCGCATTCCCTTCAAAGTTGACAAAAAATTAGTGAAATTACTTCAATCTACAATTTTAGTTCCTAATCCTCAATATAATCTTCATGCTTCCTCTTGTCGATCAATTGCAGCAGTTCGATGTATATACTTTTACATTTTTTTCTTATATGATGTACATACACAGCAAAAGATTATATAGGTCTAAAAATATATCAGCTCCATTTATTTTCTTTATTTATTGTAACACATTACAGAACTCAGCTCCAAAATCGCAATATTATTTGTTACTTAAGAATGAATGGGAAGAATGCAGAAGGTAACAAAAAAATTAACAGATCATAAAGATAACACTTCAGCTGTTAAAACCTTTATGTCTCTTAAATTTCTTGCATGGCATTTTACTTTTTCTTGTCACCAGTCTGCTTTATGGGAAAACTCGGACGTTTTGGGCAATAGCGTTGTTTCTGGGCTTCCACAAACTGACTCCACAAATGTTTCGCGATGATTCTGATCAGCACTGCCATTTGTATTTTTCGAGGTCCTGGACGTAAAAATGAAATGAAGTCCTTTTAAATACAATTTTCTGTAGTTTGGTGAACGTGATTTCACAAAAATAAAATTAAAAAAAATCAGGATATCAATACGTGAATCCACCTTCCAGTTAGAATTTTTTTTATTAAACTTACTGTTAGCATACATAAACTCCTGTTACATAAACTCTTGTTCAAATGATTAAATATGCTACGCGTAATTTTCCATGCTGATATTTGTTGTTGTAATGACTTTGCATGTATTTTTAATAGATTCAACTACAATTTAGTATAATTTCTTGTCTACCTAAGGTTTTGTTTGTGGGAGGGACTTGAGAATACAGGAAATAAATTTGACTAGATTTTATAATCTTATAACAGTTTCTGATCTAGGAATAAGTTAGCTGGGTGCGGGGCTTACTTACCCTTGAGTACAAGCCCAGTTGGCTGACCTTAGAAAGATTCTGCTTGTGGTATGAGTTTAACATATTGTTCAATTGCCTGTGTGTAACATAGGAACGTTCCATTTAGACCGTATAAGGGAATTGATTTCATGATAACTAATGTTTTGCAACAGCGGGGAAGGAATTAAACCGGAAGCATTCATTTGAATAATTTCCGTACACTCCGTAGCTTAAAAATTAAGTTTGGGCATCCTGAAAATTCTGATTGTTTTTCTCTTTGCGACTGACTGCTTAGTTTTTAAAATTTGTCTAATGGTCAGTTCTCTGATGTGTTTTCTGCTACCCAGTGTCATGATCAATGTCGTATTTTCAGCATGGGCAAAAAAAAAAAGGCATTGCATTCGTTTACAGGGTCAACAGCTTAAGTAAATTTTCAGAAAGGTAACGAGTTGTTTCAATTACTTTAAACACGTGCTTTGGGCTGTGTGGACCATTTCTTGGTTTTAATATTTAACATTATTATTGGTATAGACGACTTCAGAAAGGGTTCTTTTCATTTAAGTATCGTCTAAGTACTTTGTTCGCTTGTGTTAACCGTCTGGAATGTGACAATTGGTGAGGATCTCGGATAGCCAACTCTTCAATATATTTTGTCGATTTTTTGTCAGCTGCAATGTTTAGAAGATTCTATTGATAATTAATTGCTGCGCACTTTTTCGTCAACATCGGCTATAGGTCCGTAATATCCATATTTCCTCGTAAATCAGATTTCCAAGTATCCTGGTGAGAAGAAAAAGTAAAATGCCATGAAAGAAATTTAAGAGACATACAGATATTTCAATAACTAAAGATTTTTCTTAAAGGTGTGAGAATTTTTGCGACTTTCTGCGTTCTTTCCATTCTTTCTTAAGTTGCAAATAAGATTGTAATTTCGGAGTTTAGTTTTGCAATGCATTAATATAAACAAAAAATAAATGAAGTTGATAATTTTTAAATTAAAATAACCTTTTGTCATATATATATGTTACGGTAAATGTGATTAATACGTTATTATTAATAATGAGCAGATTTTTAAGTGGTTATTATTAATAATGATTGCTTATTATTAATAATAACCGCGGTTAGTATTAATAATAACCGATTAATCACATTGACAGTAACATATCCTTTTAATATAACATATCATATTGACCGTGTATAACCTTTTGCTATCCATATACATTGAACTGCTGCATTTTATGGACATTATTGCATTTTATTATTTTTTAAGATGAAGTATGAAGATTATGTTGAGGATTATAAACTAAAAATTGCATATTAAAGTAATTTCAAATATTTTTGTCAACTTTCGAGGGAATGTGGGATCGGTAGCTATAGACCGATTTTGATAAAATAAATTTTATTACTCTTAAGAAGTTGAGTACTTAGCAACTAATGGTATAATTAACAGGGCAGAACGCTGGACCTAGAGATCCAAAAATCGACACAAACATACTTTAGAGAGTGGGAATGTGCATCTCCGAGGCGTTTTTAAAAATTATAATTAATTAAAAATTAAAGAAATGAGCATCAAAGATACACGATTAGGAATCTACCAAAGTTATGCAATTAGGAACCTACTTCCATTTTGTGGATTAATGGTTCTCTGTTCTAAACTGTACTTTAGAGTAATTAGTCTTATTTCAACAGAACAAACTTCAGAAGCAGCGCAGCAAACTGTAGTTGTAATGCAATAATAAATTTTAAAAAAATGCAGCAATTAAAGTTTTTCTTTAATGTTTTACGAAAATGATTGTATCTCAAAATATATGAATTGGAATTGGTTCCTAATTATATAACTGAGGCCAAATAGTAGAACTTTTGTGACGTCATTCGTAGAAAAGGACATTTATATGACGAAATATTTGAAACTAGCAATTGTTTATAACGTGTTTCATCATAGATAAAAGGATATTTACACGCACATACTGCTTAAATTCATTATTACACTGCTTTGTTCACCGATATTTCTTAAGGATATATTGCACTTTTAAATTGAGAGTAATAGTATAGTGGATTGTTGATAAAAAATTTCCCTTCATATTGTTGTGGTGTTTAGAGAGATTTTGAAAGATTAGTTACAGAATTTCCATTTAGATTTCTGACAGAATGACAGATGCATTTAATTTTATGCATTTACCCAAAGGTCACTTAACATGTTCGATGCCACGGCTCACGCCTGAGATTCGAACCATCTCAATTGACAGATGACCTCTTCTTTGCTGTCTCTTATCTACAGTAGAGAAGGGTTCATTTAATTAGATAATAGGTGCAAATCGTATTTGATTTATACGGCGATTAACGTGTTAAAAGTATCTTTCGCACGAAAGAATGATAATTAAAACTTCATCAAAACATCTTAACATCAAACTTTATCAAAACATCTTAACATCAAAATAAATTCCAAATCTTATAAAGTATCTTTTATTTCAGAAAAAATTGCATTGCCATGAAATATTTCTTTAAGAGCCAACGAAAGAAAAAGCTTTTGGCAAAATGTCGTTAACGTGTTGAACTTCACTTCATAGATGGCTTCGAATTTCAATAATTAAAAAAAGTAAACCAGTTTAAAAACTTGTTGAAAGGCCGCTATTAAGAGCTAAAATTTTTATTTGTGCTCCAGTCTGCCCGGGGAAATCATATCCGCTTCTTCCGAATCTACGAAAAGCGGTACCGCCTGCCTTCGATCGGGCCCCCAACACCCGATCCTGTTACCTTAGATGCGGGTCAGGGCCCGGACGCGTGACTGACATGTTGGTCGACACTCGAATTACTTGGCGCACACTTTACCCCATTTATTTATTTATTTATTTTCACTTCTATCAAACTTTTTTTTCCGAAGCGATATCGCTCTTTGACAGTTCCAAGACTTGTGGTCCAGACAGAATGCTGTCCATTCATCAACTTGAAAAGAGTCGCCAAAATGTGGCAAAGAGTTGTCACATCCTATTCGAATGAAGCCCTCTCTCTTCCTGTTTCGTGTGTTTTCTTTTGAATCTAGATTAATATCCTTAAATATTAGAGTGGAAATAATTATCTCTGGTTCATGTCTCAATCTTAATAGGGCGCTTTTTCCACGCGCGTAGAAATGATGCTTGCAGTTTTAACTGGGTTTCAAATTTTCTTTCATTTGATCATCAAAGGGGTTCTATGCTTTGGTACACTAGTTTTTATTCGTTGAAACATAAAACTTTTTGATATTAGAGAAATTTGATAAATTAGAATTCTTATTGTAATATGTGGATGACATACTTTGAGCTCCCGATATTTCACGATCTAGAATATGTTTTCTGTCGAATTTTCGAATTTTTTCTGGTACAACTCTTTTTTTTATGTATGAAAGTCAAAGATTGAGTACTAAATTTACTTTTAAAATAGATAATACTCTATTAAAGCCAATTTTCTAGTTTCAAATATCTCTATCTATCTTTTTTAATTTTTGATATCATGGTTTTTAAAACTTAATGAAATAATATTTTTATGTACAGGGAAATACATGTGAAATTAGAGCAGAGTGGGGTAAAACCGGGTACCTTGATTTTGGCGTTATTAATTCTCCTTTCTAGGGGATAAATTCTGAATTATACTCCGCTAGTGAAGATAAAGAATGGTCATAGTTTCCATGTCGGTGTTGTTGAATTCAATTCGTCTGTGAAGGTTTATTTGATTTATGACGTCACCTCTCCAATGTTCGTTCCTTTTTAAACTATCCTCATTTATCAATCACTACAATTATAAAAACTACATTTAGTCCGACTTATTATATGTTTACTAAGGATTTATACCTATTAAACAATAAAGATTTAGTAACACAATTGCGTGGTTCTATTTCGTTTTTTATAACCCCTGCACTTGAAGTAAAACAGGGTACTTCTAGTGTTGTAAAACCGGGTACTAGGGGAAACTAGGGATACCCGACAAAAGACAGTTAGTAGCTTGTGAGGGCCATTCCTATTTTACCTTTGAGTCAAATGATCTGATGGAAAGCATTTCCCATTTATTCCAATTTCCAATATTTTCTTTTTTGTGATAATTTCAAATAATACAAAGAATTATTTTAGTCAATTTTAAAAATAATTGAAATTTATTTATTGTATTATTTCCTCGCTTGCAAATAAACGATTTTTATTCACTTTTCTCATACAAAACTTCAAATGCTTGTAAAGTTAAAAACCTTTTGTTCGAAATCTTTGCAATCGTTTGGTTTTATTTAATGCATTGTCATTTCTACTGAGTTAGTCTCTTAGCTAGAATTTTAAAGAAGGAAGAATTACGTAGAAAACATTAATCTTCTTTTGCTTTTGGATTGGATTGATTTTCTTCTTATGCTTTTGAATTTAGATCATTAAAATAGCAGGAGAACCCAGTAAGTTATTAAGTTTTTCCAATTTCTTGTTTTGTACAACATTTACTAGATTCTTACATTTCATTTTGTCTCTATTCTGTCCTATTGTAATTAATTTCCTCTTCTTCCTCTCTCGCTATTCTGTTCTATTGTAAGTAATTGTAACTAATTTTAATGTATTGTATTAATTTCGAAACCAGCAGTCTTTCAATGCGCTAGTGACATTACTAGGTTCCCTATTCCATTCCTACAGCTTTTATTACTAATTTAGATACGAATTTAGCAAATATATTTAAATTGATTGTCTTCATTCTTAAATTGTCAGCTACGGTAACTATTGTTAAATCTAAAAATATTGTCTTTATTCTTAAATTGTCAACTATTATAAACTATTGTTAAATCTTAAAAAAATTGTTTCATTCCTAAATTGTCATATAAAATAAAAATTTATGCAACTTTTCCACTGAAAATCTAGTTTCTCCTAATTTCCCATAGAGTTAACATGCGTATCCGGTTTTACCTCACTAGTGGGGTAAAACCTGGTGGTTTGACTTTTTCTACCAAAAAATCATTAGTAAAAAAAGTAATAAAACTATGAGTTTTTCTGAAAGATATATTGTACTCTGATAAATAATGAATATTTTAGTAAAATTTGACAAGCTCTATGTCGAATAGTTTAGCTCCAACAGGCCTTTGAGTCTTAGGTACCCGGTTTTACCCCACTTTCCTCTAAATATTTTTGGTAAAAATTGTAATATTTATAAAGACTTAAAGATCAATAAATTTAGCGAGTCCGAAATTATTTTAATGTCCATTGTCGAAGTCATGGATATATTAGGATCAACAAAGTGAAGAACTTATGCTTAGAAGTTGCTTTGCCCCATTGGTTTTTTCTGTTTTTGTTCTCTTCATAAATACCAATTGAAACGTAGTAAAGTTATAAAGAAGTTTTACTATCTGAAAAGGCCAGTACGTTAAGCACGTTTGACTAAGTTGATGTAATGTGTATTTATTAACATCAAAAGCACATGAGTTGATTATTCTAAGAGAATAGATATTCATGAATAAAGCAAAAGCTCCCAAAATATTCAAAAGTGAGTTATCTTAAATGCTAGCTGCAGATTCTGGAAACTTCCGAACCAAACTAATTATTGTATCATGCAAATTTATATAAATGAATTAAAGAATGATTAAAAAATTTTGTTAAGCAAGTATGATAGTTTTTCAAAATTTGGAAGTTAGTACTAGCTTCAACTAATTTCTGGTTCTGAAGATGTACCGTGCTAAATATTGCCGACTCACTAATCAGTCTTTTGATGGCACAGTTTGTTGTATCTGTTAAAAAATCCGCTTCATTCTAACTAATTACGAAATAGGGCGGTAAGACTTTTTTAAAAAGTAAAATCATCGAAACAGTATATTATGAATGATTATTCTTTCCTTCATTATTCAGTATCATTTATTTTTTTTCGTTCATTGCACTGCTGTCGTTATTGAGCTCATTCTTAGTATCAGTAAAGAATAACTATGCTCACAGAAGAATGTTTCATTCCTTACATGTTAAATTTCGAGATTAACTCCACACACCCCTTTTTTACCACTTCATACATTATTTTCTATTGAATCATTCAAAAGACAAAAATATCTACGGGGGAAAACAAACCGAAAAAATTGCATAAAATGAAATGAAATCAATTTATTTGACTTCAAAGTTACTTGAGAAATGTAACTGCGCATATCATTTAATAAGTCACAAAATGCTGCACTGTATGATGAGCACTACTGCCATCTAGCACCGTACGTAGTGTTATGACTCTATGTTAAAATTCTTCACATTTCGCACAAACGTTTTAAGAAAAAGTGCGTTATTGCTAGTCTTCTGGCTATTATAATACAATAGAGTACGAATGTGTTTTTCAAGTTTCCACTTATTAATCCAGAGTTACTAAAAGTGAACTATGAACATTTGAAGGATGGTTTATAAACAAACTTAATGTTGTGCTTTCGGGCCTAGAAGTTTTCCTAACTCACCATGTCTATATTTATTGATTATCTTATTGAAATTTAAAAAAAGTCTTATAAATAGTTTCAGTAAAAGTAGCTAAATATATTACAAATATATGAACCCTCAGTACAATTTAAGTTCGATTTATACTAAAAAGCTGACGAACACAAAGGATTTTATTTTTAGCAGAACACAATATTAAATAAATTTGACATAATTAAGAAAGACCAGATAAATAAACATAAATAAATAAATTTGACAAGGTTTAAGAACTAATGAAAAACCATAAAAATGAATGAACAAGAACTATATTAAAAAAGAAAATATCTAGCAAAAAGTAAACAATCAATTCATCAATTAGTTCAAAGAGCAAAATAATTGTTTCTAACGTTACGAGCAGCAATTGCATAATGCGTAATGGAATGGAATTTGAGTTGGCGTGGGTCATTTTACTGTTATCATGAACTCGATTTAGAAATAGAAACCAGCATACCAGTGTAGATTAAGTTGGAAACAGAAGAAAAAGAACTGTAAAATTTTTCTCATTGTGAACGGAATCTTCAGAACTGTTGTCTATAGTACTAAAGCAAGATTGTCTAATGGATTCAGAAATGCTCCCTTTTATGTTGAACGATAAAATTTTTTCTGCGTTCCATCTTATTGCGGAAGTTCAATTAAACAGCCAAAATGTAGAATTTAGAGATCACTCTTAGGGCAATAAGTGATTTCTGCACATTTTTTTCTTTTTTAACTAACTTAGGAGAATGAAATAAAGCATGCATGCTTCCCTCACTTTCCCATAAATAGATCTGCCTTCTGTTGTTCTAGCATCTACAAATATTTTTTTCTCGAGATTCCTTTTTCTCACTTCAATAAGTCCTTTCAGTTCCATTAGTTTTATGTTACTTTACATTTGTGAATTTCAAAAAGGAATTGCTTCATAAAAAGTTAAATATTCAGTGTTTCATTACAGATGACGATTGAAGTGGTACGGGTAGTAAAGCTTACACGTGATTTACCATCATATATAATAATACATAGATGGCACACTAAGGACTACATAGAATTGTTAAGCTTTTAAAATAAATCAATAAACAGCTGAACGCTTATGTAACATTCTCCGAAATTATGCAAACAATATAAAGATGTTTCTGATGATACCAAATGTATCATCCAGTCTTTTTGCAGGTTTGGCAGGTCTGCGAAAACTTAAAAAACATCTTACTAAATGAGACCTTCAGACAGCTCCGTAATTCGGTTGTTTTGACAGACGTATTGAATTTCCGAAACTTGTGAAGATTAAAATTCAGAGCTTGTTAAATCAGAGGTCACAAAACCCAGACGCTTATCTGCTTACTGGGTATTTTTCCTTATAACTTGCATCTTAATCTTTACTATCTATTTCTTGACCAGCAATAAAAAAGTGCACGCGACAGCGATTTACTGCAGGGGGAAATTTTGGAAGTTAAAATTTATCTTTCTTTGAATGTGATGTACTTTTAGAATGGGATATTTCGTGATTTCTACAATATTTTTGTGTATTGTGGCAGGTAGGATGATACTTTATTTGAAAAATGTTTTTAAGAACTTAAATAAAGTTTCCTTCAGTAATTTTTTGAATGGTCAGAATTAACTTATATATTTAAATTTAAAGTAGAAATATTTAAAACATTTTTATGTCTGCAACAATTCACTTGAACTCTTTGTATTTTATTAAAAAAAAATTATCTCGATTACATTAAAGTAACATTTACTATTTAAATCTGGCTTAATTCTTGTGAAATTGATATAAAAAAACAAACTTGGTTTCAATATAATACAAATATAATTTATAAATGTACAGCAATATTTTGTTGTTTCTCTAATGATTTATTTTGCTTTACATGTATTGTCAAATAAAAGAAAAACGTTTTTATGAAATATATATATATATTTTTACTTCCACGTGAAGATACTTTTATAAGATTAAAGGAAATTCGTACATGCAGTACAGCTTTTTTCTAGCTACTTTTGTTTAAAGTTTATGTAAATTAATCGTAATAAGTTTGTGATTAGATTATAATTCTGTTAACTTGTAATTAGATTATGATTGTATGCGATTAGATTATGATTTAAAATTCAATGTAATAATGATGAATGCTGATCTTCTATTAATTTATGCTCCCGATCATCAAGTGTAAATGAATCAGAGTAGTGAATTACTAGTCACTTAAGTCCATCTTATGAAGAAGTATGCATAGTCGGTAGAGCATTCTGCATTTACTAGGATAAAGCTGCCAATAAATAGAAGCTTGATGAAGGAAAAGTAGTGATGGTATAATATATTCAAAGTTTCATAAGCTAAAATAGGGAATATTTGTGGTTTTTTCATAATACCATGGTGAATGCGCACGAAAGTGGTATATATCGTCTTTTCTTCGCTAAATCTAAACAAGATAAACTACTATTTCATAATCTTCATACGTAGTATGAAGCAACAAATAAAGAGCAACTGGAAAGAGGATATTCAAGACATAATGTTGCAACTCGCAGTTCACGGCGATACTTTCTTTACAGTGACGTATCGAAGGTGACTGGCACATGGGTTAGGGTATTATTTTTTCCACCCCTTCATGATGTTTAATTTAAAAAGTGGCATAAACGCACTATTGTTTTGTCTCCATCACGCCCTTAAGACTGGCACCCGGGGCATCTATATCCCCTTTCCCTACCGGTTGCTACACTACAGTCTCTGTACAGGAAGCGAATGAGTAGGCCGACACACAAAGTTGTCAACATTTAGTTACCAGTAATACATTAAGTAGTCCAAATTCATCTGGACTAGAACGTAAGATAATGTGGCTAAGATTGAAAAATCAAGATTGTCACGTCAATTGACAAGTTTAAATAGATTGCTTTTGAAGGCAGACTGTGTCATTAAGATATATTCAAGATGAACTCGCCGTTGGTCAAAGCCATTCGGAGACAATATCTTCAGGACGCCTTTTCGAATCAAACTCAAGTGAAGTGCGAGTTACTCTGTGAATAATACTTGCTCAAAATAGTTTAGGCATCATAGCCATCAATGAAATACTTAAAAACTTCTAAGTATTGAACGTCATTGCTGTTTATTTATGACTTCCGCAGGTTATCGTCATAATTAATATGATGTAGTGACTTGCCACAATGTCAAATTCGTCAAGGAGAAATTTAAGTAATATAATGGTAAATTTAAAGTTTTAAACTTCTCATATTATATGAACATTAGTTGTTCGAATTGGAAAAGGGAATTCAAGTAGCATTACCACCTTCGTTCAATATGGAAAACATTCATGTTCCTGAATTTCAAATCCTTTCGATTTGTACATAAATGGTGCTTTCTGCATACAACAGGACGCATATTTGCTTATTACGTGGCGTTGGTATGATAAAGATTAATTCTTTTATAAAAGAGAGATTAAGAATTGTAAATATCTTGTACTTGTGACGAATTGTATTATGTTTTATCAACCCACCCCTCCAAAAAACACACTTCTCCAAAGGCAATTCTAATGTTCGTTTTGCGAAACTCGAAAATATATTAGTAGAAGAATTTAATTTTACACATCACACATTAATATGCACTAAAGCGATACTTGATAATTAAATCCGCATAATTATATGCCATACAACGCAACTTCATTAGACGTTTTGTTGAATGAATTACAATTTTTTCGTTTAAAGTTAAATAAACTTAAAACTAATTACAAAGATTCTGAAACTTTTTGAGTTCTTTGTGAATTTCTTTTGAATTACAGTTTGATAAGAACCATTAATATAGGGGGATTGCGGGGACATTGATACACATTTTTTTGGAAAGCTAAAAAATAATTTTACCAACGGTAATGATTAGAACTAATACACTATATTCAGACATTTGTTAATCTAATATAGTATTTCAGTCGAGGTTTGGTCATAAATGGCATAACAAAACATTTATTACACTTTTTTTCATAAAAATGGGTTTGTATCAATCTACCCCATATTAGGGGTACATTGATACACACGAAAATATCTATAATAATGATTATTAATAGGTGTGGGATAAAAGCAAAATTTGTTTTATTTATTAACTTTGTATTCCAAATCAGGATTTAAAAAATTTAACAAAGTAACAAACTTTTATTTTAATAAAAATTCAACATTTTAAATAAGACTGGAAAAATGAAACAATAATGCCTCAGAAAATAATTTATCTCTAAAAATAATAAAGGAGAATGTGTGTGTAAAAATACTTTAATGAGAGGGAATGTGTGCCTCGAAACCGTTTTTGGAAATTTTAATTAATCAAAAAATTAAGGGAAATTTTCAAGTTCTTCCTTGATGACTTACGAAAATAATATAGCACAAAAATAAATTTCACAGCATCTGAAACTGCAAAAAATTATCTTTTCGATGATATTAATTAAGTTTCCGTACAGTTTTTTCAATCTTAATAAATTCGTAAAAAATAATTTAAACTTAATTTACAACAATACTTTTCATTTTTGCAATGAAATTCAAACCGTTTTCATTTTTTAAACAAATACTTAATCTCGTGTTTCTCTTAGTACATTTTTATGTTTTTTTCTATTTCTGAATATGATTTTGCAAAGTAGTTGCTGGTAAAGCGCATTGATACACACAGGTGATGCGTATCAATGTGCCCTGGAGTCAATTGTATCAATGTGTCCCAAGAGACCTTTTCACTTAAAACAAGTGGTCAAGAAAAATCAACGCTAAACAACCTCAAAACATAATATAGTTCAGCAAAATAAATGTTTTTTCCTACTTTTGGAGTAGATCTCCTGGCAGAAAAACGCAATTAGTTAAAGAAATCTCACAGCACGTACTTAGTGTAAAATTTACTTAGATGAAAAGATTAGTGGTTTGATTCATTTGTAAATTAATTTTTGATTGAATATGGCCGAAAAATATACCCTGTGAGAAGAGATACAGCGGCATACATATGAGGGGATGTGAACATCTTGAGCCATTCCAATCCTCAAAATTTATGGACTGTATCAATGTTCCCGAGTATCAATCTATCTCAACTCCCCCTATGTTCTTTAAGAAAATTATCTTTTAAAGTGAAAAAAATAATATAATTTTACTGGATTATTCTTAATAAAATTTACTGCGCAATAATTTGGACATATTTATTTCAGCTGGGTGAATTATTCCTATTTTTCCATTAATGCAATCACAAAATATAGTTGCAAAAAATGTTGGAAAATCATGCTAGTTATGAATTTATCGAAAATATTATCTCAAAACTTTCTTAAACGCGATAAAATGAATTAAAGATTTGAGAAACTCAGATAAAGGTCTTTGAATCTGAAATATTTCTAAAAAAAATATTATAATCTAAATCAATTTATTTAAAACATATTGTAGGTTTATAAAATCCGAAACATCGAGATAAATATTATCAATGTTGTCATTTAATTTGTTATAAAATTGAGATTCGTGATATTCAAGGAAAAGGAAACTGCGTAGTCAGAAAAAAGAATCTAAATGAAATCTGGCAATTTGCCAATGATGGCTGACAGACATGAAGAATGTTAAAATATTTTTTAAGTAACAAGAATAAAAATGAAATTATAAATTGAGTTGTCATGAAATTTTATTACAAAACATTGCAATAAAAATTCATATAATTTTGTATTTTTATAGGTGCGACAGCTGGAACACATAAAAAATTGACATATCCGCGTAAGTATGAGCTAAATATGTGAAAAACAGATTAAAGAATTTTTACAAGAAATTTATTTTTTTCTAAGCTTATAAAAAAAATCTGTTTTTCAGAATTTTTTGTTGGAAAGACTCATCTTTATCATGTTACCATCAAGACTACTGCGGGCGTACCAGGAATGCGTCCACAAGTATCAAAATCTGTCTTAACGGCGGAACTGAAAATTTATGCAAAGACAAAGACAGATCTCATATTATCTGTGAGAAGTTCTTTTGTGCTTATATTATAATGCATAAATTTTTAGGTATAGAAATAGAAATACTTTAAGGTTTGTATATTAAAATGTAAAGCACATGTGTCTGTCGGTCACAAGAACTCCTATTAAACGGTGAACTGTAGCGACATGAAATTTGCACGACATTCTGAGATACATTTCTAGGTCAACTGTGCTATTTTCAACTTTTATAAATGATTGAGATTCTTAAGATATTTAATTAAATAACAAATATTAACCAAATTTACGGCGTTTTTAGCCAATAACTTCTGAAATATTTATTGCACGAAAATTTTTTTTATACCATCTTAAAGAAGAATAAATTATCTTTTTAATGATACTAATTTCCTTGGTGTACAGTTTTTTTCTCTAATTTTAATAAACATTTCAAAATCCATTTTAAAAGTAATTTGTAACAATCTTTTCTATTGTTATAAGATTAAATTGAAACCAATTTCTTGTTTCATCAGATCCTTCGTTCATGTGTTTTTGTCATTGTTAAAGTTATGATAAAAATACTGGGGTTTTTTTGGATGTTGTATTCCAAGGCAGACTTTTTTCTTCCACTTTTATTTCGTGGCATACACCCCTTTTAATATGGTCGAACAACAATCCAGTGACGTTAGTTAATTACTCTTTCTATGAGATTGGTTGTTTAATTTTCACAAATTTTTAAATGATCCTTATAAATCTTCAAATAAATCTATAAAATTTCTTTTAAAATAACAAAAATAAAAATAAAAAATTCTGTTTAAAGAAATTGCAAGATCTTTATAACTCATTTCTCTTATGTTGAAATTACTTCGCATGACAGAAGAATACATTGTCATTATTACTTATAAGGAAATTCATTTCATTATCTTTTAGTTGGCATTTGAAAAATCTGAATAGATTTTTATTTTATTTTCTTTAGATGCACAATGTTAAAGTGAGTGCATCTGAACCAGGTCTGAATAGTGACGACGCTCATATAACTCTGAAGAAGAGTAGACACTTAGAAGACCATTTGAAGTTACCGATTAAATGCCGATATGAAAATGGAAAGGTAACATAGTTCTTACAGCATAATAGTTTCTCTTTCTAAAATTTAAAGAACAATTGTAGTACAAAAGAAGCAAGACTGTAGATCAGAATGATTCATTGCAATGTGAATTACCTTTGCAATGCTTTCTTTCAAACCTTGTTTTTCGGAACTGTTAGCATAAATTTGGCAAAACCGAATTAAAAAAATCTTCAAGAGATGAATAGATGAATATTAAAATCCTTGTGTGGTAAACTATTCCAATATTTTTAACTAAGTCGAATTTCGACAGGAAGTTTATTTTATTTTCCATCTTGAAGCTAAGAGCGATGGACTTTATAAAATTGGTCACGGTTGGATTAAAAGTAAGACATTTAGGCCAGCAATCCAGACACCTAAATCGTTTTCATCACCTACGATGAGCCGTCATATAGTTAATGTGAATTAGTAGGCATTTGGCATTCATTTCTTCGTGGAATCGACATTCAAATTTATGACCCTTAGATTCCGATTTCGAGAACCAACTGCCAAGCTACCATTGGCATCAGTATTTAGTCTGGATCTATGCTTTTTTATAGCATAAGTTTTATATGATAAAAAATATCTTAGTGTATATTCTCTTCTAAGCTGTATTTCTGGTGTAACTTAGAGGAATTTTTAACGAAAAATTTATAATTTTTAATCAAAAGGACAAAAGTTCAGTTTAAAAGGTATGATTTAAACTAAATGTTTCAACGCGTCAAATATCTGACGAAATAATAATAAATATCTGTTTGACTTCTCGTGATAACTTTCACATTAAATTTTTTTTCTGACAATCTAAAGAGTTTTTAACTAATAAAAATGTAAGTAATGCGACTACCGAAAATAGTTTTAATTTTCTAAGTCATCACAGGCTATCCTCGACCAGTTATTTTGAGTATATGAAATTAAATTGAACGTATTAAATATGTATGCATTAATAATATAGAGTGGTATTTTGTAATACTTTGAATAAAAATCCTTAAATTGCTCGTATTTGTTATATAATGATATCAGAAATGAAGCCATTACATGCTTCAATGTGTTTTTAATAAAACTTCGTTCTTCGTCTTCTCTTCAGAAAAACTATGTTTTAAATGACTGTCAGTGAAAAAAATATTGAAATTCTTTTTGAAGTGCATAAAAAATGCACAATGTTTAACAAAAATGATTTCATATTTTGAATAATAAACAAGATATACAATGGGCATTCAACTCGAAAACCTGACTTTTAACTAAAAATTTCTTCAACTTTCAGTTCTCATTAATTCAGAAAACATATAATGTTATCTGAAAGAAAATTGTTTCTTCATTTTCCAAAAAACAAAATATAACAACTGAAATCACTTCTTGAACTAAAGCAAACAAACAAAAAAATAATTAACAAAAGTAATCAGTAAATCTTTCCTTAGAATAAAATGCTATTTGCGTTTTAAAATAGGCATAATAAGTAATGAAAACGATATTCTGTTCGACATCTAGAATAATTAACAAAATTTAGCCTTTTTCGTAAAATTATACAATAATAAGTATAAGCACATGACTAATAACTTCAAATTTATTAGCTTAAATTTGCATGTAAAATTATTTTTAGTAACAATATTTCTAATATGAATATAATATCTATTTAGATTTAATTACTATATTCCTCTTAATAGCAGTTCTTAGCTTTTTAACCTTTAAGAAAAGAAAAAATTCAGCAAAGAAAAAAGCTTATATCTGATTTAATCGTGCCATTTGATAGTATTCGGAAAACTATTTGAACTGTTATGATACGTCTATCAAAAATCCTAACACAATTAGAATATTTAATACACTTTTCAAGAATAAAATGCATCTATTTATGAATAAATTTGTACTTTGATAATATTTAGATAAAGAGTTTCACACTTGACCCTAAAGATACGTTAGAGTCCCAGAAAATCAAGCGAACCATCTTGCGAAACTTGGAATTAGATCTTGATAAGAAAGTACTGAAACCACCACTAGAAGGAGACTGGCCAGCAACCTATAATGTTACAAGAGTAAGTACTTATATTAATCGATGTTTTGGTCTTTAGATCACGTAGAATCCTTTTACGCATGTTTTATTTGTTACTGTATAAAAAGAAAGAGAACAAAAAATTTTAACGATTTTCTTTTCAGTTCCACAATGAAAAAAAGTGTCTATACTAAATCTCAACCAATAGCTAACAAAACAAATCAAAATTCGAAAATAAAAAATTTTTAGAGAAATAAAATTCTTACACTTTCCTTGGTGAGATGAATAAATGCAAAAATAGCTGTGACAAATGTAATATTGAAATGAAGAAATAAAATCAATGTGAGAGACAGAGAATTTTTTTGAATATTAATTTAGGACAACTTGGAAAAATGATCAATTTTTAAAATAAAACTTGTTTCAAACCCCTCTCACACAAAGATTAAATATTGAGTAAATCATTTTAACAATTTTATTCTAATTTTTTATACCTATAGGTTATTAATACTTTTACTTACTTAATACTTTTTCAAGAGTATTTCAAATAGAGAAATTTCACCCATTGAATTTATTTCAGGAAATAATTTTTTGCTCCATGAAAAGTTCTGCAATAAATATTTAGCTCCTTCCAACTGCAAACATACAAATTTATTTGCAATTTAATAACGTGTTAAATTTATTTGTCTTGAAAATGAATATTGTGTAAATTTATATCATCGTAAAATAATGAAAATATTTGTATTTCATTGAAAATATAATGAATTTTAATGTAAAAATTTCAAAAGTTAATATCAGTGTGGAGGCTATAACCATTAGTCCCAACAATTAACATCAGCCTTTTCTTCTTCTTTCAATTAATTTTTTTCAATCTTCTGAGTAATAAAAATATTTAGTGAATGATTTTTAAAAGCCTTTTTTAAACTTCCATTATTGTAAAAACCACACCCTCTCTTGCGTTATCATTTATCACCCCTTTTCAATTTTTTTCCCTTCCACACCATAATTTGAAAAAAAAAACAATTCTTTTAGTAGAAAATTTCCAAAAAATATATTTATTTGCGAAAGACCCATTTGCAATAAAATTGTTGCATCACATCAAGCATCACAGATTCCCAATCACTTTTTTGTAACTATTCGCATCAGAGAAAGCGAGGCTTTTACTGACTAAATATCGGTGGTAATTTATTTTCCAGACATCCACAGTCGGCAATTATAGTTCCCACTATGTAATAACATCTAGTCCTTACGATGAATTTCCAAAGGAAGTCAATGTTTTCAACATCAGTAGAACCGACAATTACGAAGTTATTCCTTATTCTGCGTATAATGTACATCACAATTTTGAAGCTCAAGGATGTCCTGAAGAATGTAAAGAAATGCAGAAAGAAAACAGATTCGGAGCAGGGTGTCCGCTTGGTTATGAAACGGTAAGAAATTTTCTTCATCCAAACAAACTTGATAAGTGAATATTTTCAGTTAAAAGTTTGGCCTAAATTTAAGAATGTTAATTTGATGAGAAGCAATTAAACCGTCTAAAATCCTATATTTATTTAATTGTGATAGTTATTTTGTTTTAAATATCTTGAAAGATCAAGGAATCTCACCCTTCGAAGCACCATTCTGACGAAGCACCCATCCCTCGTATTTGAGTGAAAACCCGTGTACGAATTTACGAAGTTGACATGCTACAAAATGCATCATGCTGTAGCTTCTAATTTAGAGTCTTGATTAAAAATATGTTTATAGGATGGATCAGGTTTTGTTTATTTAATCTTAAATAAGAAGTCAGCAGTGGAATTTTATCACATGAAGAATTTTTGTTCTGAAAAAAGATTCGATTTCAAATTCTGGTTATTCCTGATAACCCTTTCTGTTAATTATTTTGAATAGTCTACAATAGAATGTATCACGAAAAACGTTTTTTTTTTGAAATTCAAAATCCTAAGCCGATAAAAACTTATCACTATGGTCACATATTTACCAAAAATCGTTTTAGCCAAATTGAAAAATATTTATGTCTCCCGGAATGGCCCAAAATTTGAAATTTTTGTCAAAAACGTACATTTTCTATTTTTTTTAAATATGAAAACAAAAATTTGGTTTCTATTTAAGTACAAAAATGTGAAGTTTAGTAGCTTTCCACTCAGATCAATCATTAACTCTGAGTTATCTACTAATTTTTAGATGATCCGGCAAGACGTGAGATAGTATTTGTCAATTTGAGTTCATTTGTCCAGTTTGTTAGTGTTGAAATTCTTTCATCTTCTTTTATCCACTCAGACGCATTATCCATTATATTTCCTTGAAATATTTGAATAGAATTTACCATATCGTTAGTTAATTTGTATTACATTTGGGGAATATATATTAATTTGTAGTTCTAATAACTGCTTTTGGAATTCCATTAACGTAGTGAGAACTATATATACATATATATAACTTCAAGAAGCACTTCAGAGCGAAAAGATGTCGTTGCTATGGAGATCAGACGATTTATAAGGCAGGCGAAATTATCTTGGCTAGAAGCGTCTGATAATTCCATTTAGGGTTAATAATTACAAGCGAACTTTTAAATTTCTTTAAATTGCCGACTGTGCCATATAAGGTATAAAAGAAATGGTTTAGGTGGTGAATGAGTTTAAATATAAATTTAGAACTAAAAAATACCCAAACATTATAAAAATAGATAACATTTATTTAGCGAAATGTGGATAACGATAAGCGAACTGTGTTTATTTACAACTCTGATGTCGTAATCTTAATGTTCGGTTGCCACTCACTCTTTTATTACCAATTAAAATAATAATTATATATATATATATAATTAAAATAATTATTTCATTACCGAATTAAAATAATAAAAAATAAAACATATCCATCGTTTTCTATTGCTTCAAGAAATATTTCTACCAAATTGGAAGGAAATCGAACAACGCATTTGGCCGTAATCGCGTAACAAACAAATTTACAGACAAAGTGCTGAATGCTGGAGTTTAAACGTAGACCTCGCTTCGCTCGGTCAATTAAACATATTACTTAGATAAAAATTATGTGGCACATCCATTTAGAAGGAATTCTCTTTCATGAATTTTAGAGCATGAATTGATTCGTTTTAAGTCAAAACTTTTACTGTTTGCAATGTTGAAAGATCACAAAAAACACCTGCCTTTGTGTTATCTTTATCAGAAATGAAATAATTACCGTAAGACAATCAGAAAAGGTTTTCATGTTTCAAAATTTCCCAAACACTCTCTGTGATTTTATTGAGAGACTAGCTGCCTTCGGTGACCAGCTTGTTCGCCAGGAATATAATTTCAATTGAATATCTTATGCATAATTTGATATTCATGGTTCACTTAACAATTTTAATTTCAAATTGTGATAGACATTTAACCCATGTCCTTTCAATAGCTTTTCACCTGTTCTGTTCGTTGTCTGCATGAACGTCCCTAACTGAGTCAAGTGACTGGCTATGTCTTGCAACATCAAATTGCACATTCTCGGCTTCAACTTCACCCTCTTATTCCTCTTGCAAAATATGCCTTTAACTTTAAAATTTTGCGACACATTATACTTCCAGCCGCCTGTTAGAGCTGTATGAAAATATGCTGATTAAAACATAGCATTAGACATTAAGATATTACCTTAGCTTTCAACAATGATAGAGAAACACGCAAATTAATGTTTGTTTAAACAATGAAATAGGTTTGACTTGTGTTGCAACAACGAAAAGTATTGTTGCAAATTATGCCAAAAATAATTCTAAAAATTATTAAAATTAGAGAAAAAATCGTACGGCAACCTAATTTATATAAGTGAGAAGGTAAGTTTTTGCACTTACAATGGCGTAAAAATGATTTTTGTGCTGTAATAGTTTCGGAAGTTATGAAGGAAAAATGCAAAAATTTCGCTTAATTTTTAATAAATAAATTCTAATTAAAATTTCAAAAAAGGGCTCCAAGGTGCACATTCCCACCCTCCAAAGTATGTTTGTTCCAAATTTCGTAGCTCTAGGTCTAGTGGTCTACCCTGTAGAGCGCCAACACGCGGACACAGATACACGCACACATTCTCCTTTATTATTAGAAGAGGTCAAGAACAAAGAACTCAAACTTTAATGTATTCGTCAAATTTAAATAAATATGGTTTTATACATTTGAACTAAAACGAATACTTTTTTGACATTTTCAGCATCAGTCTGTTATGAAAAGATCCTTTGTACAACAACATAATTTAAAATCTGTTCAACAAGGACCTTTGATCATTGATAGTGTTGTAACTAAAGAAACACATATTGCTGATGTATATGATCAACAAATGCAAGTGACTATCAAGTAAGTAAAGGCTAGTTTTTTCCATTTAATAATACAGTAAAAAATCAAATCTTTTCATTAAAAATTATTCTATAAAACTGCAGCTCAGTAATAAACAATAAAGATTAATTAATTTTAAAACGAACTTATAATTTTAATAGAATCATATTAAATATGTTCTAAATAATAAAAGATAAATAAGAGAAATTCTAATAAACATTTTTTAAATTAAACAATGGAACGAAAATATATGTACAAAAGATTATTGGATATCTCAAAGATAAATTTCACTCAAAATTACAACGTTATTGTTGAAAACAGGATTTTATATTAGATAATTGTGCACTTAGTTTCCTGAGTACCATCCAAAAGGCATATTATTGGTGTAACTTAATTTGGAACCTGAACTGAAAACATGTTTTGTCCCCCTATCAGATGGAAGAAAGTAGAATAATCATAGTTTAGAGAAATCTTTGTTATCAAAATTTAACGTATCGTGCCTGCCATTATTTTATTCACATGAATGAATGAATTTCAAATTCATTCTATTCAATTAAAATTGCATTGAAATTTATATTAAAAATAAAAATTTGGTTATTATAACATTCAGTTATTAAAAAATCATCCTAATATTTAAAAAAATCTTTCGTTATTTTTGTATAATACAAAAAACAAAAAAATAATTTAATTAATTAAATAATTTAATAACAAAAAAATTGGTTTGAAGAATGAGCCTCAGCTGATAAAAATTTTTTTATTAGATTTGGTTTCAGTTCTGCAGTTAAAAATCATCCTCTCCATTTATATGATGTAAGAGGTATAAGACTTTTATTACGCTAACTATTACATTTTTAATTTAAAGATTTGAAATATCAGTTTTAACTGTCTTTCATTATTGTATTTTTATACAATAAACTTTAGCTTATCAACTTTGTACCATATGCTTATTAAAACATCATAGAATCGTTCATCACGTGCTTTTCCTTTAAACTGAAAAGCTGGCACTTTCTGTTGAGCATCTCTTAAACAGTAATCAAAATGTTCTAAACCTTCAGCGGAAGCTACCCTAATAACATAAGACGCTGTACAATATAGTTACGATATCATCACGATATTGTACGGCATTCAGAATACCTCACAATGTCGTAGAGACATAGTGCAATATCTTGTGCTAATAGGGTAGGAATAAAAGTAGTTTGATGTAGATATCATTATAGGAGTAAAGTAGAGGTTCCCAAACTTTTTTCTCTCGCGTACCCCTTGATTATACTTTTTGATTTCGCGTACCCCCTACTATCATATTCACCCTTACTCCCCAACCATCCGTCTATGCAAAGTTTTATAAACGATGTTAAGGGCTTAAGTTAGATTGAGAGTCAAATAACTCGAATTAATAAGAAAACTCTGACTCTCAATGACAACTATTTCCCTTTTAATATTCACGGCATTAAGATTCTCAATGACAACCATTTCCCTTTTAATATTCATAGTATTAAGACTTTCAATGACATCCATTTTCTTTTTAATATTCACGGCATTAAAGATCTTATCCTTGAAAGCAGTCTGGAATATACAATCTAAAAAAAATCACATTCATTGAGACATAGATGGGAACTAAGGACTTTTTTATTAATGTGTCGAAATAGTTCCATTCCCTAAAAATTCCTGTTTTTACTGCTTCTGTTTTGTTTTTTTCGAATATATGTGGCGACATGGGAATAGTTTTTCTTTGGAAAAATTTGCTGATTTCTTTTTTAAGGGAAAGTTAGCGTGGGTTTGTGATTACGTGAGAACATTTTTTTCTCTTTTTTCTCTATTCTGGGCATGGGGTAAGTTTATATTTATGATAGCTACCTTTAAAAAGTCAGATGGCTGACATTTTTAAATCAATCTTATTAGCGTTTTTATGTTTATGTTTTGTTTTTCTTCTTTCTTTCGAAATAATGCTTTTTGATGTACAGATATCCTTTGTCTTTTGTTGGAAAATTTCGGGCTAAGAGAAGATATATTTGGTGTATTGCAAGCTTCTTACAGAAAAATTTCCGAATTATTATTTTGAATCCATTTCGAATAAAGTCCTTAGCCCTTGAAAAAATGGACTTGAATGGATTCCTTGTTTGTTTGTTTTTTTCGATTACCTCTGAGTTTATGTTGTTTTTTGGCTTTCTTTACATGATATTCATTTCGAATTAATAACATTTGCAGAATTTTTGATTTTACATTTTATTACATTTCTACAATAGAATTAGTTCAACGCCAAAGCAAATGCAACCAGTATTGTATTAATTTCACATTAACTTATCAGGATAGTTAAAAATTACACTAGATAATAATCAACTGTTCAAGTGGTACTAATCACTGTTAGTTATGAAATAGCAAGTATTCCCCACTTGGAGAAACAAAACTTTGCAATTTTTTTTAATCCCTTACATTTTCTTCTTTCCGCCATTACCGACTTTTATTTCGCGTACGGGGGGTACGCGTACCACAGGTTGGGGACCTCTCGAGTAAAGCAATAACAAAGCTAATTTTCTTTTCAAATATAAGATTATGAATTCATAATTTCCAATCTAGCTTTAACAAAATTTTCTTGCAATTGCAATCTGTTACTATTTGAACTAAGCAATAAAACAATTTTTCTTTTACTATTTTAGGATATATAATTATTTTCAAGGGAGAAGATTTTAATTTACTAAATATTTTTCATTATGGACGAGTTTTCAGTTTTGTTTATTTGGGGTAGTATAGAACTTCCTCCATACGGACCGATTTCCGGTGTAATGCTTCATTAATGGGAATCTTCAAAATTTCAACACTCTGTTTGAAGATATTAATTAATTTTTAAAGTATAGTTTTTTAATGTTATGGCTTAAGAATACTTTGAAAATATTAAATTTGGTGTTCTTATTACGATAGCTATCAATGTTTACTTAAAATGAGAACCTAATTTTTATGGGAAGGCTTCCATAATTGTTCGTTATCGCCTTTTTGGTCAGTTCTAAAGCTTGTTAGGCGGTTAAATTTTTAACCAAACGATTTAGCTAATTAGTATCGTTCCAATTGGAATTTAGCCGTTTTTTCAGTCGTTTTAAATAAAAAGAATTAAACGAACCCAAAGAACACAGAATTCAATGCTTTGTAAATTAAAGAAAAAACTAGTTTGAACTTTGAGCTTGATACAGCGTCCAAGCGGATTTGCCGATTGTTTAAATTGGAGAGTCACCTATAATAAATTTGACATACAGATTTGCTTCAAGCAATAAAATATGGGGGTTTTATACCTGGTAGAAGGCCTGGAAAACATACTTCTGATTACCTTCATGATATAGTTTTTAAATTGACGTTCATTGGCTCTACATATTTGGTGGTTATATGTGCTGCACCTGAAGTCATAAGATATTATTATGATATACCATTTATTTTTGGTGGAACGAGCTTATTGATTATAGTTAACTTTGTTACTAATACTATTATGCAAATGCAGTCCTATATCTTTTCGAATAGATATGATAGCTGGATAAAAAAATATGATTCTAAAACGAGAAAATTAAGATGATTATTACAATGTTTGGTCCTCCTGGCTCCGGTAAAGGCACTCAATCGAGCCTGCTAATAGCAAAGTATAACTTAAAGTTAATTTCAGTAGTTTATTGACAGATATTATATATAGCAACAGCGAGTTAGGTAAAAAAATAAAGGATACCGTAGAATCAGGTAATTTGATTTAAGATAAAGTTGTATGTGAGTTATCACATGTAACTTCACGTGACCAGCTTGCACTGGTAGATGATAATTTTTTATTGGATGGTTTTCTGAGAAATTTAAATCAAGCTCGTTTCTTAACTCAAGCTTTGCTGGAGAGATATAATAGAGATATGGATATTGTTATTGAGTTACAGCTTGATGATAAGATTGCGGTTAATAGGTTAAAGAGTCTCCTTGTGTGCTTAGACTGCAAAAGTGTATACAGTGCATCTTCTCTTAAGAATGATGACGGTCTTGCTTGCATGAAATGTAAAAGTATAAGGCTAGAAAGGAGAATTGATGCTTCTAACTTATCCACAATTAATAGAAGAATAAGCGAATATCATATCCAAATAAAGAGTTTACATGAACATTATAAAGAAAAAGTGTTAACGATCAATGCTAATCTTAATGCTGATCAGGTAAGACAAGAGATCGAAAGCAAAATTTCCTGCAATTTAGTTTGACTCTGGATTGTTTTATGATATAAATTAAGAGTTATTATTAATAAAGTATCGGAGAACCAATGGCACGTATTGCGTGTGTAAATGTTACAGTAAAGAAATGTGTTCCTTTGGCATTAACTTATATATATGATATAGGTATTGTTACTGCAAACACAATTTGTCATGCTTGTGAAATTGATAAGAGCAAACGTGTTTCGGAATTACAAGATAAAGACATAGAAAAGATCAGCAGTTTCATTAGGCAGAATTATTCTATAGAAGAGCTTAGTAAAGAAGAATGAAAAAAAATGAATATAAAGTTATATATTAATATAAAGTTTTTAGTGGAAATGGGATGCTATAGAGGAGTGAGACACAGGAAAATTTTACCTTTAAAAGTCAAAGGACTCCTACCAATGCTAAAACTCGTAAAGGTAGATCTCGTTTGCTACTGCTGGAAAAAAAAGATTTGTTATTATTGTAAATTTTAATGAAAAAGGTCATAACAGTTGGTAAAAGTGCGAAAAAGTTTGTTACTGGAGTTATCCATATTCGTGCAACTTTTAATAATACCTTTATAAATGTAACTGACGTTCAGGGTAATACTCTATACCAAACGTCTATAGGTGCACATGGTTTCTCAGGTTCAAGGAAATCTACACCTTATGCTGCAGGTAAAGCTTCGGAATCTGCTGCAAAGGTTGCAGTAGAAAGGTTTGGTATGAAAGTTGTTTCTGTGGTAATCCGTGGTCCTGGTTTTGGGGCTGAAGCTGCAGTTAAGGCACTTCAGGGATGCGGGTTAACAGTAACCTCAATTGCGGGCGAGACTGCAATTCCTCATAATGGGTGCAGATTAAGAAAAAAAGAGAAGAGTATAGAATATTTGAAAAGGTTATTTTATGTATTATAACAATGGTGTTTCGATTTTTAGCAACTTAAATAAATTGACTAGACCTAATTCAATGAAGGTAGTGCCAGGTGATTCAAGTGAAAAAGGCGATATAGTACTGGAACCATTGGAGAGTGGTTTTGCTTTAACACTTGGTAATGCATTAAGGCGTGTGATGCTGTTTTCCCTTATAGTTAGTGCTGTTTATGGAATAAAAATCGAGGGCATAACTCATGAGTGT
>BGPR01019271.1:0-29569 GCA_013235015.1 Araneus ventricosus
ACTGCTCAGAATAATTTCCACCAGTTTGTTTCAGATTGCCTTTTCAATGACTTGCAGCAGATCGATCTTGAACTGGGACCAGGTCTCAGCACTGAGCAGTGCAGATCGCGGTCTTCTTTTTTCATTTCATCCAAGACGTTGCAACCTTCCCACTATCCGCTTCACTGGAGAGCTTTCAATGTCCTTTCACCCTCGGTGGGTTGATCGTGTCCTGAAATTTTATCAGAATTAAGTTTAAGGACATATGTGCTTAAAAAATTACTTGTTGAAATAAATGCATGATAATGCTATTAAAATTCATTAATTTTAATACATAAGGATATTTTCTAAAATTGAAAATACTGTGTCAATTCCAGACTTGTGTTTTGTGATATTCTGGCTCCTTACTGCAGATTCTTTGACAGACTTTCTAAATGTAATTTACAAATAAAGGTGATTAATTTCTTTTTTTCAATAATAATATTTGATGTTTATGAATTTAAAATCTATTTGGTGTGGTTTAAACTATTTTAAAGGTGGAGAAATCTCTGTTGTAATTTTCATATAACGAACTTTTTTTTTTTCGGGATTTAGCGACTTCGTTAATGAGAGGTCAAATGATTCGATATCTTCTGAAATACACATCTCAATTCCTTTCAAACAAATCATTGCAATTGTTAAAATACCTGACTTTGTGCTGAGATTGAATAAAAATATGGGCTAGAAAACTTCATATCAAGGGTGTGCTATGAGGAGACGCAGAATCTAAAATTGGCGTGTTCACTATAAAACACAATAATACAGCTGGTAGAGATCTTGGTTACGGGCTCAGAGGGACCAGATGATTTATCACAGATGGTAATTTTACTTATGCGTACATAAATGAACAAATATAGTATGTTTGTAAAGGGACAATGGCCTCCATTTCTAAGGAAATCATGAGGAGTCGTTTCTCACAATAACTCTAATTTTATTCTATTCTTATGGATGATGCTTTAGTATAGAGGTGATGATAGTAAAACTGTATATCGTGCATTGCTTTTTTTTAATACATATCTGTTACTACTGTGATTTCATACAGGTGTTAAAAAAAACCGTTGGGACTACAGTTACCTACTTCGTATTTACGGGAGAAAACTTGTTCCTGTATGGGTAAAACCGTTGGGACTACCGGGTTACTTCGTACGGGAGAAACTTGTTTCACCTCCATGGTAAAACCGTTTTGCCTACGGACTTCGGCTTTTACGGTTTGCACAAACCAACCAGCTGCCAGTTTAAAACCTTAACCGTAGATTTACGCGGGATTTTTTTACCGGTGTGCTTGATCAGGCTAAAATCCTTATCAAAAAATGTTCACTATAAAAACTACAATGGCGCAATAATGTAATAACTACACAAATAATCTTGGCTAGAGGGACCAGAATGATTTATCACAGATAATTTACTTATGCGTACGTAAATGAACAAATACAATACATTTGTAAAGGACAGCCTCCGACCACAAGGAAATCATAGTCGTTTTCTCATAATAACTCTAATTTTTTATTCTATTCTTATGAGTATTCTTTTAGTATAGAACATTGACATTAAAATATTACCGACTGTGCTTTTAATGCATATGTTTAATTTTAACTAATATGAATACAAATAACGTTATGGCGGATAATTACATTCAGCCGTTGCAATTGCTATGATGAGCGAGCAGATTTAATCCCATTAATTTCCGGCAAGGATATTTTAATAACTCTGTTTAATGAGTCAACATCAAAAGCTCCTTGATTCGGTGGTTTAATGCAAGTGGGGTGATGCAATAATTCATTCTTCTATTCACGAAATTAAATTTATACAGTGGAGATGAATTATAATTTAATGAATCTCTAATTTACTGAATAGAATTGAGATGTCAGTAGTGTTATTTAACACTCTATTAGCGGCTTATAAATCATTTCACACGCTATGCGGCGGCTTTACACGCGCGTGGTGTCTTTGCACGGCCGCCTGATCACTTGTGATGCAGTGCATGATGGGTATTTGAATAAGTTCCAGTGAGAGTAGCTGCACATAAACTATGAAAATCTGTTTTAAGTGTTCAATCGTATCTTAATGCAGACCGGAATAAACTTCTTATTTCTTTTTAAATATTATTAAGAGAAAGAGTGTATTCAAAGTATAAGTTTCCAATTTATTTCATTAGTATCGTTAAAGCATATAACTTTGGATTTATCTTTTTGAGAATTTAAACAAAAAATTGTGCTGTTATTTATTCTTGCATGAATGAAACTTAAAATTAGTACGTGCATGGTATTCTTTGATTTACTAATTAATTGAATTTGAGCCATTTAATTAATTAATTAATTTAATTTAATTTTTTAATTATTTAATTTGTCTGTACTTTGGACCAAGTAAAAAAAAAATATGTATTTTGTAAGTTCATTTTTTTCTGAAAAGGAGGATTGTTATAACTTCTAACAACTTTGTGGTGGTTGCAAACCATCAAAATCAAGAAACGTCAAAATGGTTGCGCCGTCAGAATGTTGACTCAGAGTCTTGTCTCTCGGTGCAAAGGATGAAAATGAATCTCAAATTCTTGTAGCTTTTAAGTTATATTATTTGTAAATAAAATGAATAACTTCTGATAGGCTGCGCAGTTCAATTGTTTTTTTGAGAAGCATAAAGGCTATGTTCGAATTTCTTCCAAATTCAGTGTTTTAGTAGTTTCCAGGCCCACTTAACGAGATTTTGTCTAAAAGTTTCGTAACTTATAAGATGGGAAATCAGTAAAAGAGCAATCTCCACTTGCTTCTCGTCGCTTACAGTTTGATTTTATGCATTTGTGTATTCCAAGCGAAAGATAATATTTAATCTTTTCAAAACTTATTTGTTCACAACCTGCCTTCCGCCAGGCCTCAATCCTTGAGGATCAGGTCACCTATATTTTTTTTTGTGCCCTAAGTGAGGGGTTTTAGCAGTGGTGAGTGTGGAGTTTATCATTCTTGTTGCGTTCTAAGAGAGGTTCAAGCATTTTGGTCCAGATGGCATTTGAGACCTGGTGGAGGTGGTTCCTTCGTTCCTACTTGATTTTGATTCAAATGGTACGGGGCCTGAATGGAGGTGGTTCCTTCATTCCCTAAGAATTTTTTTGTTCAAATGGCATTGCGGGGCAGATGGAGGTGAGTTCATGATTCCCTGGCTATTTTGTTTCAAATGGCCTGAAAGATGGAGGTGATTTCAACTTCGTTTCTAAATTTTTATTCAATGCGTGCGGGGCTTGAGAAATGGAGGTGAGTTCCTTCGTTCTAAGACTTTTTGTTCAAATGGCGTGCGGAGACTGAAAGATGGGGTGGGGTTTCTCAGCAATTTTGTTCATGTGCAGGGGCTTGAAGATGGAGGTGAGTTCCTTCGTTCCTGAATTTTGTTCAAATGGCATTGCGGGGCTTGAAGAGATGGAGGTGGGTTCCTTCGTTCCCTAAACATTTTCATTTCAAATGTTGCTTGGGCTGACCCTGGATTGAGATTGAGTTCAGCCTAGTTCCGGTGGTTCAGATGGCATTTCAGGGGCCCTGAAGATGGAGGTGATTTCCTTCGTTCCTAAACATTTAGTTCAGATGGCATTCGGGCTTGAAGATGGAGTGAGATTTCGTTCTAAACATTTTGTTCAGATGGCATTTCGGGATGAGATTGAGGGTGAGGTTCCTTCAGGTCCTAAAATTTCTGATTTCCATGATGGCGTTGGGGACCTGAAATGGATGGTTCATTCGTTCCTGAGCGTTTTTCGGATTGGCATTCGCGGGCTTGAAGAGTGACGGTGAGTTACTTGCGTTCCAAGCATTTTTGTTTCAGAAATGGTCATTTGTGGGGTTGGAAGATGGAGGGGAGTTCTGAACAAATGCTTGGAATCTCTCAAAATGGCATACATGGATGAGTTCATGCGAGCACTAGGAGAGCCTTTTTCAATATTCTCCTTCTGCTGTTCTTCATCGTGTGTATTTCTACTTGTGAAGATATTTTCCAGTCCACCTTCAGAAAAAATTTCATAGGCGCAGTTGCAGAGACCCCCAATAAGCCTCGCAAATGTTTTTTTCATTTCATAAATAAAAATCTATATAAGTATACAAAATTCTAAGAAATAAAAGGTAAAGTCTTGAAAGACAGACAGCGTTTGTCGTTCTAGCGAATTTATCCAATAACCCTTCAGAAACGATAATTTGAATCAAAAATTGTAATCCTCTAAATTCAAAGAGATTATTCTATTAAAAGTGGAAAGTTCATTGATGGAACATTATCTTTCTCAAGAATTTTATGAAAAAAATATAATTATAATCGCAGAATCATACCACGTACAAATAATGTAGTATCTTCTCAGGACAGAATGGCAAAAACATATTTATAAGGTAAGACATTCCTTGGAACTCAGTGGCAACGCGTGTAAATAACTGAACATTGAAGGTTTTAGTATTTTCATTAAAGAGCATTCCAGCAGTGTTACCCTGCAAACTTTCACACTGTGTGGCCTTTTTTTTTTACCTAGTTCATTGCATACAGTTATTTGTAATACTAGTTTTATTTTTTTGCATACTGTCTAAATATTGAGCACTCTTTCGCTGCATTCATAAAGGTTTTAACTTATCATTCTTGTTGCCAATCTAATTAAAATAAATTTAGAATAGAAACAAAATCGTTTGCTATTGATTTTAAATTAAATATTAACTAAAACAAAAATAATAATATTTATAGAGATGTCTTAAGAAAATCGTCTGCTATTAACGATAAATTAAATTGCATTGAAATGCAACAGAACTGAATACAAACGAAAAATACTCTTTTAAACTAACGAAAATAAAGCGGAGCATAATTATTCGTTAATTATTTGAAAGAAGTGACGTAATAAATTCGCGAAATCAGTCCAGTTTTTGAGGCTAAGGAACTCCGTTCTATTTTGCGATAAATCTTTGTTATTTCAGTTAATATATTCCGCTTATTTTGCAAAATCTCTCGAACTAAGAGTGATGGGGATCTAGACGTCAAAATCTTGAATATGAAATGAAAATTGTTGAAATCTGTCTGGTAGTTGTGGCTGGCGAATTGTCTGAAGGTTTTCCTCCATACGGAGAATGTAGAGTGGAATAGTGTTTATTCGATTTCTTTCAAAAATGGGGGTAGAGTGGAACAGACGACTCTTTAGTTCATATCTAGACGTTATAATCTTTCATATGAATTAAAAATTATAGAAATTGGTCGGGTAGTTGTGACTGGCGAAATGTCTGAATGTTTTTCCTCATTGAGAATTTACAGTGGAAAAGTGTTTTCGATTTCATTCGAAAACTGAGTGGGGAAGACGACTCTTGATGACATATCTAGACGTCATAAGCTTTCATATGAGATAAAAAATTATCGAAATCGGTCTGGTGGTTGGGACTGGGGGATGTCTACCAAATTATTTTAAATATATAGATTACAATATTTTTGGTGTGTATACTTCGTATATGACAAATTTAAAGATGGCATCATATTTCACTTCTTTCATTCATTCGTTTGATTTCAAGAATCTGATTGAATATATAGTATTACTTAAACATTAGCTACGTTGGTTAAATTCATTAAAAGAATATGATGATTTCTGTAATTCCTAATTTTACTTCATAAAAATTTCAACAAATTGATAACAGGTGCAATTGCATTTGAAGTGTTAAACATGTTTTATGTGAATGCAAAAACTTTTATATCCAAACACAAGCTCACTTTCGAGCGCATATTGTTCATTCAATTGACTTCTTAGAGGTCAATCCTCCTGTTAATTTTTTTCCGTCTTTAAGCAAAGTTCAACTAATTAAAATGATTTAGTTTTAACAGTTACAATGTTTTAAAAATTTTTATATGTGATCTGAAAACAATGAACGTTTGGCGCAGCATGGCCAAATTCGCCATTGCACTTTCGAGCACATATTGTTCATTCAATTGACTTCTTAGAGTTCAATCCTCCTGTTAATTTTTTTCCGTCTTTAAGCAAAGTTCAACTAATTAAAATGATTTAGTTTTAACAGTTACAATGTTTTAATAATTTTTATATGTGATCTGAAAACAATGAACGTTTGCGCAGCATGGCCAAATTCGTCATTGTGCTATTGAACCAAATCAAAAATTGATGAATTTTTTTAATAAGTTGATTGTTCATATAATACTTTTAGTCGTAGTTCAATAAATCATTGAGCACAGGTCTGCAAGATAATTAATTAAAATAATTTAATTTAACAGTTACAATGTTTTTAAAATTTTTATATGTGATTTGAAAACAATAAACGTTTGGCGCAGCATGGCCAAATTCGTCATTGTGCTTTTAAACCAAATTAAAAATTTGTTGAACTTTTTTAATAAGTTAATTATTTATATAATACTTTTGGTCGTAGTTGAATAAATGATTGAGCACAGGTCTGTAAGATATTGAAAAATATTGCCGAAATGAATTTCATTTAAAAGAATATTTGAAATCTATATCTGTATTTGGAATTAAAATCACAGAATAAATAATAATAATTTAAAAGAATACATTTGAATTTAGAAAACCGTAGGAAATAATCTGATACATTCATAAATACTTCAATTAACATTAACTATATGATTTCTAATTTTACATATGTTTATCGTCATATGCTGTAATGGTGGAATGCATATATAGATATGAATCCATTATGTGTGTGAATAATTTTCAGAAGCTAAATTTAAGATATGAATGAAAATTTGTGAACCCAAAATTTTTTCTGCCTTGAAGAAAATAATTTTAAGGGTATTCTTTTCCTTTTTTCTATATCTATGTCAAATTAAGTCATTAAGTACAATAGAATGGCTTATTTTCAAATAAACGATGAAGTTTCAAAAATCCGTAACTTTTCAAATGCATTGGAATTATTCGAAAATCTAATCACTTCAGCCCTTGATGGACTTTTCTGCGAAGCATATTTCCATATTTCCTGGAAACTTATAAAAGTAATTTTCTGTCTTTTCGAAGTTCTCCTTAAAATCAATCCTGCTTTCATCTCCAAAGCCATTCATTCAAATAATTTTGGATTCGTTCTCAATTTTCTATTTATAAAGTGGTTATATTTATAAGCAAGGAATAAGGTTATATGCAAATGAATTGAAGTAAAATAGGCTTATTTAAATATAAACCAAAATTTTTATGTCATTCTAAATTTTAAGTCTTAAAATCTTCAAAACTTTTCATTCGAGAATAGATTTGATTTTTTAAAGAAACTTTTTATATATTGAATTAACGTTGTTTTTCATTAATAATGACCATGAATTACATTTTCATTTTACTTTAACTCGATTGTTGAGTGTAAGATATCTGATAACGTTAGATTCATTTTATTAGTTGCACCCCTTTTCCAACAAGAAAATGTTACATTAAGTAAATAAACAAATATTTTGTTTTTGTTTAAGCTATCAAATATGTACAATTGACAGAAAATAACAAATAATGTCCTTATTATTTTCTAGAATTTTCCAATATTTTGAACTTCCTGCAACTTTCTGCAAATTTGCCTACTGTTTGGTACTAAGGATTTTATATTTCTCGAACAAAGAAGTATTTTTCCTTGATATAGCTAATATACTGAAATAAGAATTATTACCTTTTCACTTGCTTAAATTTTATTTATTTATTTTTTTCAATTCTTCTTAACCAAGAAGGCATTTACAATCCATAATTTTTGCATTCAATCTGGTCTCCAACCTCTGCATTCACACTATGTAAATTTTACAGTTAGAAAGAAATAATAAATAAAATGTTAAAAATTCCAAAATATAATAGTTTTCCTTCATCATTCCTAAGAAAATATTAAACCTTTTAAACCAAAATGTGAAACAAATGCTGTTAAAAATGTAAAAAAAGAAATTTTAACTCTTAAATTTTTGTGTTCTTTTCTTTTCATGTAAAAAAAAAATTCATTAAGTATCTGCACCACCTATTCAAAATTACCTACGTCTTATATTCGATGTAAATTTGAACCGTTTACCAGAAAATCCTGAGCGTTTTGTGATATTTCTGTAAAATGTATTCCTATTTTTTAGCAAGCGCTTAAAAACAAATATTTAAAAATAATTATTTTTAATTAGCAAAATCCGCTACTCCATTATGCACCTGAATGAAAACTAATGAATTGAGGGAACGATTAACTTCGCTACCAGGCAAAACAATTCAGACAACTAACAATATGAGAAACAACCATCTTGATAAAGTTTTAAAATTTCTTTCGGCAAATCCTTAAAGATGTCGCATCCATTATTATTCCATGGCGTGATTTTTCACTATTCACTGAATGTTTTGTTTTTCCGCTCAGGTAAAAACAATTTGGAGTTTATTTGCGTTCTGTCGTTAAAGTATGTACGCGTGATAATGCGTTAAAAAATAATTAGTGGATGCTTCGTAGAAAAAACAGAAAAAAACTTAGCCCTAAAAACTCAAATTAATAGCACTAAAGTATGTTCTTAGAATTTCTTACCGCAGGTAATGAGAATCTTAGCATTTTTTTATCTTTCTTTTTTCGAAAATTTTTTTTTTTGCTAAGCTAATTAATGTTAGGTTTATTCTTGCTGATCGTAACCGTAACTTTTTCTTCCTGTCTGTAATTTTTCCTGGAGCTTGCATCCTTTCTAATCTTTATTTTTTATTTTGAAAGGATTTAATTTTCTTCCTTTTTTATATTGGTCAAGTGTTGTTAGGCTGGATTGTACAATATCTGAATTACAATTTTTCTTTTATTACAAATAATATTTTTTATCTACTAGCGTGGATGATGTGCGCTTAAGGCTGTTTCGTCCTTTTAGATTATTAATAGAAAGTAAAACTGATGTTAACGATACACCAAACATCAAATTAGCCAAGCACGCTATTTAGTCATCATATATTATTAGAGTGTTTTATATAATAAATAAAAACTATTTAATTCCGAGAAGTGATTAGCTTGATATTAAGTCTCACGAATTAAAGACTCATATTTCAAAAAATGATTTATAATTTTCTTTCACTTATACCTATAAGGCTATTAATTGAATTCGATATCAGATCATATTTTTGATATGCGAAAGTGGTATATTTATGATTCCTATAGCTTTGTGATATACAATTGAATCAAAGAATCCTAGACTAGATTAGTAGTTTGCTGCGCCAAAGCGAATATAATCTCATGAATTTCTGTGATAAATTCTTCGCAGTTATATAACATGTATCACAAAACAATCAGCTATGTCAAATTAAATATTCCATATTATTTATATTAATATATCATAAATTATAGACTGAATAGTAAGAAATTAAAATTAAAAAATTCTACTTTTTAGCACTGTAATAAAAAAAGAATCAAAATCTACTCAAAGAATCTGAAATATCACAGTAAAATTTCGAGAAACGGGATTGCTATCTGTTCATCTTGGAATACGAAGAAAACTCGTTTCTCTAGATGTAGTAGGAACAGGCAGAATTTCAAACTTTTAGGCAGGAACAAGTATCTGCAACAAGTTCTTCGTGAAAGTTTGTTGCTTTGTAACAGATACAGCATAACGTCGAAAAAAATTTAAATGCACACTGCGGTTTTCACAAGAATATGCCCTCTGGTGATAAAATTAGAATTTTTTTTAATTCATGAATGTTTTCCGCACTCCTTTATTAACACTCTGGCTCCTAAGCCGCCAGTAACCGGCCATGCAACTTCTATACTAGTGGGGCGGATTTCGGGCGGTTGCTGTTCCGAAAGGGGGAGAAGGTAGTTGGGCGTGTGGTTATTAAAGGGACCCTTAAGGAAGGGATAAGAGATGAAAGGCCTATCATTCATATCTCCCACCACCCGTAGTGAGGAGAAAAGGGGAACGGGGCGGACTAATCCATTCCACAGATCAATTAGTAAGCAAACCACCGTATACAACTGTACTCAGATTTTCAGTTTAACCCTCTGTCTTAGTAGAGAGAGAGTTAAATCATTCACAAAGTTTCACACCTTCCTGGTGAATGGTTACGGTTGTAGGCAGTCGTGACCATTCATCGGGTAGGTGCGAATTAATTCATTTTTTTATGTGATGATATGATCTTCATCACACATTTTCAAAACTGAACGTCCATGACAATGCAATGTTTCGTCTGAGAATTCAAAAGCATATAAAGATATTGTGTTTTGAATACAAAGTTTTAAATATGTATAGTCCTTAAAAATGAATATTTTTTATGCTCTACAGCAGTTTAGAAACCTAAAATATGGTGTGACAAGAATTTACTGCGGAGACTTTCGTGTCATAAAGCAAACATTGCGTACTTTAAAAGAAAAATGTGCTTTCTTTCCATTATCTTCTTCGTGTCATTCCTATTGATGTCAAAAATCTCGGTTATTTATGAGCTTTGGTTGTTTTCCCTTTCTTTTCAAATGGCTGATAATAAAACTTATGGCTTAGCTGCAATTGTGGGAAATACTTCTATTTTTGTGCGAAGCACGTAACAAAAATACACTTCTTCGGTCGTATTCGAATTCTCAATCTGTCAAAGTGGCTATCTAAGGATTGTCCGAGTCATGAGAAAAGTTTTAAGTGTTTGTATATGATGACCGTAACTTTGTTAATTTAAGTGTTCGTGTCAATAATTGAAAATTAGACTACATATTTGTTTTCCAGTTTTAATCATGCTTTCATTTTTTACAATTCCCTAGAATAGGATTTTTATAAATAATGTACGCCTATTCAGAAGGCTGTAGACCAGGTTCTACGGTTTTAAATATAACACAATTTCAGTAGAATCTAGTGTAAATGATGCCCCCGATGAAAAGAAGAAAATAAAGTGTGAGGTGGTGCACTGTCTTCCAAAAAAAAAAAAGAAAGGCGCAGTTCGGCTCCGCGCTGAAGATTTTTCGTGAAAACGTCGGGATAAAATAATAAAACAAGTCACAGAAGTTCAACAAAGTAAACAAATCATACGAATATTAAATTACATATAATATTCGTATTAATATGTAATTTAATTATCAGTCACTTTAATACAATAATTACACAGAGAAGTATAATGGATACAGAATAGATAAATCACAAGCTACCACAGACACTTGCTATATGCGATAAACTTGTGATTTATCCATTCTGTTACCATTACACTACTCTGTGTAAATATTGTGTAAAAGAAATTGATAATTAAATTGCATATTAATACGAAACTCTTTTTTTATGATTTTATCCCCACGTTTAAACGAAAGCTCTACGGAGCGGAACTGAACTGCGCCTTTTTTATGTTTTATTTAGAGTAACTTTTGATGGCGCCATCTGTTGACAGTATATAGAACTGCATTTCGCGTATGCGCAGTAAAGCGTTATTTACCAGAAATGCTCATATTTCCCTTAATATTCAAATTTTAAAACAATGTTTCTTTTACATATTGGGAAGTATTCTGTAAGTAAGTACAATTCGAAAGGAAACTCTGCATGCTATAATAAAAAATCATACGGGGTTTGAAATTTTCAATTTAATATCGATTTTTAATTATATTATGATAAATATTTTTATTGTTCCACTTTAATGCCTAGTAATACTCCTCAAGCTCTTTAAAATGACACCAGAATCAACTTCCTAGCTAAACGCGTTTCCACGCTATACTTATTTATAACCTTACATAACGCTAATTCATGACAATCACGCGCATGCGCCTACACTGGTACAATGACGTCACAGGCAAAACAAATACTATGCGACAAACTCTTACAGATATGATCTATCCGTTGTGGGGTCAACCATTCTTTTCGCATTATTAGTCTCGTAGTTATTAGCAATTCAAATCTGATGGTATTTTGTCACACAAGAAAGTTCGATCGACTATCACTGTAACGAGCGGAAATGCGTTTTCACGTAAAAATGGTGTTTTGAACGGAAAACGACTTTACGCTCAGAACTGAACTCTGCAATTTTTTTTAAATTTATAATCATAACTTAAAAAACTGCTCAACTAAATTAAACTTGAAGCAAACTCAACAATTTAATTTTACTTCAGTAATAAAAAATGAATCTGAACAATAAATACTTGAATGTTGGCGCAGCCCCCCCCCCCCTGTTGACAAACAGTTTAATTTCGTTTTGTTTATATTCTTTCCTTGTTCGTTTTTTCCCCGGTTTCCACAGAACGCTTCACTTCTATAACATTCTAGTAAAATTTTTCGTTTGAAGCCCAAGAACTGGCTCTAGAGCTTCTCAGTAGACAAACTTGAGTTACAACAACCCTTTATGTTCCCGTTACCCTCAAACAAAACAGTCCTCGACTGATAACGAAAATGCTTGTTTTCAAAAATTGTATGTGAGTAAGAAATTTTTAATTATATATTTTATATCGATTGTATTTATCGTTTTAACCGATTCAAACATCAATGCCCGCATATTGAAAACTATGCGTTATGAATTAACTACTTAATGCATAAACCTCTTCTAGCTAATCACGCATCTCTATTTGAGAAATAAATTATGCAATACTACAGTGAAGCATGTTAAATGTGCCTCGACATTGCACATTTTTCAGGAAGGAAACGGAAGTGTCGTCAGAACACATCGTTAAAATAACATGGTTATATGCTAGATGTCAAGCGCAGTTATGCTTATCTTGAGACTGCGATGCTACAAATATTCTATGCCCATGGCTCCGTTAAAATGTCGATGCGTTTGATGATTTTTCTAAAAAAATATAGAATGGATAATGCATGATGAAAGAGGTGCATACGGATCCTACTATGGTTTGGATTGAGGTCGCTTTTCATTGGCCTTCAGCGTCACGTGACTTGCTTGCTGCTGAATGATGTCATAGGAGCGCAGCTAGTTTGGATTTCGATTTTGTCTTAGCTCAGGCAACCAAAATATATCTTTATCTTAAATTCATCCATTTCCTTTGAAATTATCCAAACAATCGTGTTAAAAGATAATTTTGGTTTTCCAGGATGTGGCTAAGGCAAGGTGAAATCCCAAACTAAACCCACTCTAACATCGATGGCTCTGCTGAAAATCACAATGAACTGAAGTCAATAACTTTGTTTCATTTCATAGTAAAGATCGTAAACTCTATCTGAAAAGAGGTTACTATGCGACCTCAATCCAAACCATAGTAGGATCCGTAAATATGCGAAAGAGGTGCAGATAATATATTAGGGTGTAGCGGTTACAATTCACTGCCTTCTCCTTTTTATGGTAGGTGGCGCTACTAGAGCCATCCGGGTTTTTCCCATGATGCCTCTCTCTCTTCTTCTACTGTGTACTTGTTGTTCTCTGTCTTGCATCTTGTAACTTTTAATGTACTGTGTCGTGGAACTTAGCCATCTAATAAAAATGGTTCCTGAAATTGAATTAATTCTTCAACAGCGGCATTCCACATAAACATGAGTTTCGTCCCTCTACAAGGGTTTATATATAAATATCACTATAAAATTATTATTCACACTATGAAATTTATTAATAATTTTAATGTAATGATAATTATCGAAAGCGATTATAACAGCATATTTGACAGTTATAAAAGTGTGATTGTTTATGTATTTCCATTATCTCTACTTATGAATATAATCAATATTCAAGAAAAAAGTGTGCGATAAGTATAAAATTTACTGACCGAAATATTTAATTATTTATATATTATTCTGACCGTAAAAGATCAATATATAAATTGAAAGAGAAGAAATTTACTTTCACCGTTTATCTCTATTACGCCATATTTTTAAATACATAGACTTTTTTCTAAGAAATATTCTACCTTTTTAGCCTTAACTATCATTAAAATAATTAATAGACATCAATAATGCTGATAATTTCTAAATTAAACCCAAATCCTTACAGCAAACTATCGCAATAAACCATCAACTTTGTCATTAATCTCTCCAACTTAATATCCTCCTATTTTTCGTAAGTATTTCAAACCCAGTCCTTTTCCTTGACCATTCCTCAAAACGTTTTGGCAAATCGGTTTTCAACTCACATGATATTTCAATGAGGTCAACTGTTGGGATTAATTTTGGATAACTCGATGGCCACGGACATGAAAAGGGAGGGCCCCACAGCGGTGTCCCCATTGTCCTCTTTCCTTTAAATGCCCAATCTCCGCTTTAACCCTAATAGGTTTACATCGACCTCAAATTGGGCTTTTCATATATAGCTGATAATCGATAATTGGTTGCTACTATACTTCAGGGTAAATGTATTGGCGAATCAGATCCCATAATCATTATACAAGCATCTGGCATGACCGATACATTAGGTCGGGGAAGTTCCGTTAATCTAAATAGTTTTAGTTGGTTGGTTTGGTCTTTATGGAGAAGGACATGACAATCTTTCAGAAGTATTTTTTGTAAATGATGTAAAAAGTAATTGTAAACTTTATTGAGATATATGACCTCCATTATAAGAATAAGATAACATGATGTTGAGTATGGTTTCGGATATTTTATAAATGCTTTTGAGAAATAATTTTAGGAAGCTTTAAAAATAAATCTTTTGTTTTTTAAGCCAAGTTAAAGTTTCATCTTTAAGTAAATATAGCAGGTCTTTATGACACTGTTTACTAGAAAATGAGTTTAAAACAAACTAAGCTGTCTTGATGAAATTAACTATTTATATCATTAATAACATGGATGTCTATTACAGCATCCGCATATTCAAGAAATGGGACATTTCGTTGTAATTTTATAATTAATAGTCCTGCTTTTAAAGAGGGAAGTAAGTTTTCATATTTAATATTTAAATTTTTCAATGAAAAACAATTCTATATTCATTAGTGTTTTAAATAAGGCGCAGTTCTGAAAAAAATTATAATAGTTTTAAGTAGTAATAACAGCAATAATGGTAGCTTTATAATTATAACTTACTCGGAAGAAAAGATATTTTACACAAGATATTTGAGTTGAAAATATCCTCACATATATATTTTGTATTATTTAATTAAAGTTTTTAGTAAAGAAATTAAGGGGAAAAACAGAAATATATAAACATGTATAAGATGCAAGGGAAACTCTTACACCACTTCATTTCATTCCAAGATATATTGATATTAGTCTAATACACACTTTACTTCTTATCAGTTTGAAAATGTCTTAAATTTTATCTGATTTAGTTCAACGTGTAAAAATAGCGGCTAAAATATGGAAATAAATATATAAAAATAGACATACTTTCAAAAAGAAAACTGAAAGCTCTTCGAATTGGTATTGCTGAAACTTACAGGGTGGTCTAAATTATTGGACCCATTTCAAAAAATATTTTTTAAAAAAAAACTTATATTGTGGTAACTTCGTTCTTTTTTAAAATAAAAGAGTAGTTTAAATATTTTTTTCAGATAGGAAATGTTTCGTTACGGCGCTCTAAATCTGCTACAGCGAGAGATTCCCAACGCAAGTGTCAAAATGGCTATGGTGCAGCAGAGGGCACGTCTCTGGTTCTAGGAACCCAAATCAAATATAACAGTTCAAAGACATTTTCGCTTAGAGTATGGAAATTGCCAATCTCCAAATAAGAAGACCATCAAGTGTTGGTATGTGCAATTTAAGGAAACAGGAAAAGTGCGGGACGACCATCGGTCTCAGACGAAGTTGTTGAACGAGTGAGGAGGACTTTCACTCCTTAATTGAGTATAACAACGCTTAATGGAGTTCTTGCTTGGAATTTCGATACTCTAACCGATGAGATCTTTCAACTCTAATAATTGATTTGCTTACGTGGAACCAGATACGTTCCAGACTTGCCTTCTGCTGCACGGTAGCCATTTTGACACTTGCGTTGAGAATCTCCAGCTGCAGCAGAATCTGGTTACCTATCTGAAAAACTGTTTAAACTAGTCTCTCTTATGAAAAAGACGAAGTTTCTACATCATAGAGTTTTTTAATTAATATTTGAAATGGGTCCAATAATTTATGGCCACCGTGTATTAATCTGATTAAATAGTTATATAAAAAGTTAAATTTATATCTGAAAAATAGTCTAGAAGTCAGTGGCATAATATTTTGTGATGCGGATCCGTTGAGCTATATCAAGTTCTATTATGATGGCATTTTGATCACAAGGTCTGTTTTGTCTATATAAATGCTACTTAGAGGTATATCGGAATGCTTACCAAGTGGAAATGAGCATAGTGGTTTGGTGAGAACGAAACCAGCTTTTTTTTCTCTAAATAATTTAATCTTAGGACGAATTAAGTGGATGACGTACTAAAATTAAATTGAAATCCTATACAAATTCTTTTCAGCATAAACAGGATGAATAATATTGATTACACACAGATTATACACTGTAAAAAATATCTGTTTTTTTGCCGGACTTTTTCCGTGTATTTGACGGTTTAAAGCTGTTTTGTTGACAAAACGGTTTTTCACCGTTTTCCGCTCCAGCCATAAACGGTTTAAAACCGTCAGTTCAAATTCTATTTTTCGTCATACGGTATTGCTTTCCGTATGATAACTTTCCCTTTTCTTAAATGTAATTTTATTGCATTCATTTCATGTTTTTAATAGGGTTCCATCTACGCTATTGTTTACACATGTTGCAATAACCTGTTGTCACTCATGAAAGCTAACCTTAAAACACGTGTTCTGGCAATAGTTGATTTTTACACCACTAGGTGGCGTCACTACAGCTATAGTGACTTTAAAACTCAAATTGATTATTTTTACTTCTCGTTATGAAGTCTCCGGTGGTCTAGTGGTTAGAGCGACTGCCTTTTATTTCTATGAACGCGGTTTCGATCCCCGGCTCGGAGGAGTTAGAAGTTTTGCCACCATCTTGCATCGAAATCGTCCGAGTAAGTTCAATTAAGAATTATATTAATTAAACTAATTGAATTTAATAATTAAGCCTTGATTAATTGATAATACACATCATCACATTTCAACTCGAACAGAAGGAAAAAACAACTCAACTCAGTCGATGACGTCATTTACTTCGATGACTTAATTTTTACGGAGAAAACTTAATTCCATACGGTAAAAAACTGTTGTGCCTACGGATTTACTTCGTAACTTTTACGGTTTTGCACAACCAACCCAGCTGCCAGTTTAAAACCGTAAATTTTAAGGGATTTTTTTTACAGTGTACGAGTCGAAGGACGTGGGGTTTAGATGCCCCTGGCGTCGGGTTTAGGGTCGTCATGGAGTCGAAACATTACTGTATCTATGCCATTTTTCAAAGTAAATTATGATTAGGGGGCGTAAATATAATACCATGCCCCAGGTCCATTTACACTGACTAATTAAAATGACGACTGGGGTAAAAACAATAATATTCTCTGGGCGCCACTTATCCTAGTTGCGCCACTGACTATGTTGACAGAACGTTAATGTGTTTGTGCCACTAATTAAAGTCAAATACAATTAGGAGTCGAAAAAATGTTATGCCCCGGGAGTCGTTCACACAAGCTAAGCCACTAATGATGACGGTGAGGGGCGAAAAAATCATATTCAGACCCGGGCGCCGTACCCTCGGTACGCCTCTTGGTATATACAGTGTGCCCGCTGAAGTCTGTTCTCACCCCAATAATTTCTGAACGACAAGAGCTATAGACATAAAAGTGGGGTCTAGGTATAGTAAAGTTACCATGCGCTACACAAGGAAACCGCTTAGAGCGCCACCTGGCGGCAAAATTCAGATTTAGAGTTCTTATCTCAAAAACGGTACGATATACGGGAAAAAAGTCAATTACAAAGTTGTTCAGCATAATCGATTTAATAAGAGAAGACACCTTCCGTACAGTAATATTAAAAATAGAAAGCGTTAAATGCATATTTGTTTAGTTCGCAACTCCCAAAATTGTAACGCGACATAACGCGGAAGAAAACAGAAAACGTCACTCCTGAAACTCCAGAGCCCCTTATCGTGGCACAGAGTTAGCGTGCGTGATTACAATACGAGAGGACCCCGACCAAGTATCCAACAGTACATTCGGGACTCATTCCAGCAACAAGTCATCGGGTATGGAGATTGCTTAGAATGGCCTCCACGTTCACCTGACCTGAACAGATTGGACTTTTTTCTATGGGGATACATCAAACAGCGAGTGTATGCAACCCCTCCACCAACAGGAACTTCGAAACCGTATTACGGATGCTTGTGCCAGCGTATCACCTGCTATGTTGTACAATGAGCAGCGGGAAGTACAGTCAAGTGTCTAGATGTGTATTGCTTCTGAAGGACACCATTTTGAGCATGCCAAATAGATGAGCCTCATTTCCGGCAAGTGCAGTTTTGTTCGATGCGATCAAACAAATGTGCGTTTTGTGCTTTTCATTTGTATCATTTTTGTGCGCAAGATGTTTTTCTGTAATAAATCGATGATGCTGAACAACTTTGTGATTGACCTTTTTCCTGTATTTTGTACCGTTTCTGAGATAAGAATGCTAACTCCGAATTTTTCCGCCAGGTGGCGCTGTAAGCGGTTTCCTTGCGTAGCGCATGGCAACTTTACTATACCTAGACTCCGCTTTTATGACTATAGCTCTTGCCGTTCAGAAATTATTGGGGTGATAACGGAGTTTAGCGGGCACACTCTATATAGTATATATAGGGATCTAATATTTTCGAATTATCGGAACATTTCCAAATAATATGAATTTTCTACTTTAGGATGCTTGATTCAGATATTGCTTTGTCTTAGTGTATAGTCTCGAACTGGGAATACGGTACAGGTATTGAGACCCGTTTTACCAGCCATGCATGTCAACGCGAAATCAGCCTTTGAGGTCAATCATCCTCAATTTACTGCGGCGCCAAAACTTAGACACTGTGGGTTTGCCTCGAATCATGGTTAAAAATTAGTTTATTGAAAAAGCATTCATAGGGATAATGTCGTTCCATTAGTCCTCTTTCCTTTGGTTAGATAAGTGGGATACATTAATCTAACTAAACGAAACTTAAAAAGCAGACAAAGATATAGGAGAGATTACAAAAGGTCAGAGTTTCAAATATAAAATGGCCCGTTGTATGTGTTTTTTTACTTTCTCATACACTAAGTATAGCTTTATAGATAGCATTGTTGCAAAAATTGTCCGTTGTGTGTACGTAGAAAACAGTTGAACAAGCAGGATAATGGAGAATGACGGTTTATTCACAAATATTCAGGAAAACATGAACACACAGTTAACAGGAACATTAGATCTTGTACAGATTAGAAATGAAATGGACAATAAACCACTAAAAATGACATTAACAGTACTTTCAATAACGCACAGCTCACCAGCTTCCCAGCTCGCACTGCAGATGAAACTCCAAGTGATTCCTCGAAAGCGTTAGCGCTCCAAAGACGTTCCCAGTCTAGCCGCACTGCCGAGTATTTATAGTCATCCTGACAGGGTGTGACGTTACATGGAAATATCTGGAGAAATCCGGATATCGGCTTCTATGAGAGATATTGCGAAAATTCTAGCATTTTTGAATATTTTCGTTTTGTCGTCAGAGTCGCCAAAATGGTAGCCAAGGTCCCCCTGTAGCACAAAGATATTGTACAATAATGTACGATTTGGAACAATATTCACAATATTGTACGAGGCGTGTCCGAAAAATAAATACCGTTTCGTTCTACCGCCACCGCAGCGTTAGTGTCGCAGTTCCGCGCATGTGCACAAGTGTCTCTGGTTCATTATCTGTCCACTGACGCCATTGCATCCGGATTGTGTTGTGTTTACATGTGTTAGTGAGCGTTCAAAATGTTTAAGACCATTTCCGATCCCGCCGACTGTGAAGTGCGTTCTGTAATACGGTTTTTGAACGCAAAGAAAGTTAAGCCAGCTGAAATTAATCGTCAACTTGTAGAGATTTATGGTGAAAATGTAATGACTGATGGAATGGTTAGAAAGTGGGTTCGACAATTTAATGATGGACGTACCAATGTTCATGACGAAGCACGGAGTGGGCGACCTTCTGTTGTCAATGATGGTTTGGTTGCAAAAGTGAATGAGAAAATTCGTGAAAACAGACGGTTCACAATAAGAATGCTTTTCGATGAGTTTCCACAAATTTCAAAAACTGTTTTGCATGAGATTGTCACAAATCGCTTAAATTATCGCAAATTGTGTTCCCGTTGGGTTCCGAAAATGCTAACGGATGTCCACAAAACGAAGTGACTTGACAGTGCTTTGAAATTTCGTACCCGATGCAGTGAAGGGCAATGAATTCCTAAACAAAATTGTGACAGGTGATGAAACTTGGGTTTGTTCTTGAACTTGATTTTAGAGGCAGGCGCTTTGACAGCGATGACGAAGCAAAAAACGGTGTTCAGCAGTGGCTGTCTTCACTGGCGGCATCTTTCTTTGAAGAGGGTGTAGACAAGTTGGTTTCTCGCTATGACAAATGTCTGAACAATGATAGTAACTATGTACAAAAATAGTTTACGAAATGCTCTTTCATGTAAAAATAATTTTTTTTTCCAAAACGGTACTTACTTTCCGGACACACCTCGTATAATATTGAACAATATCATATAATATTATATAATATCGTACAATATTATACAATGTCGGGCAACATTGTGTGCTACCTAGGTCAAAGTTTAAGGCCCGGCTGTTGTTGGCATTCCACACGTACACCTGTAGAACTGTCTTCTCAACCATACAACTAGCGAGGCAGAAAAGCAACATCAAATTTTTGTCACAGTACAGATGTTGTCTGGACTGTACGATCAGAAGATGCTGCTGGATAACTAAACATTTTATTTTTACAAACGGAAACAAGTAATTTAAAATGGAATATTTTAAAGACCGTATCCCATTCGGGTTAGCCTCTTGATTCCGCATGGACTCCGGGATATCAAAAGAAGAAACATCAGTCGCCGAGGACACTGCAGCTGAGTCCCAACAACTGGAACTTTGCAACCTCAGAAAACAAAGGCAAGAAAGAAGAGTTCCCTACCGAGCTTCTCCATATATGCCGACTGGCGGTATCTCCGGAGTTCCAAAAAGATCATTCCGATTTCCCGCACACCAGGTATAGGACAACCGGAGAGGTTTAGGATCCGGAGACCGCACACCAGGTATAGGACAACCGGAGCGGTTTAGGATCCGGAGACCGCATACCAGGTATACGACAACCGGAGCGGTTTAGGATCCGGATATCATTATTTTGATTGTCACCAATGTCTTAGTCCTCTCCGAGTCGAAAAAAAGCTCCTTCCATTGGTGTGGTGAGGACGTTTGGAGGGGGGTTCCAGATGAGGTGCTGTCCTCGTCGTCTGACCGTGGTTCAACATTACGAGGTCTGTCCCAAAATAGACCGCGTGTTGCTTCAAAACGGGACGTTAATATAACTGAACTAAACCGAGTCCGAAAGATCCATTTTGCTATCAGATCTGCCATTCCGTTTATGAACATGATAACCAAAAAACGCAACAGGCTGGATAAATTAAATTTTGCCTTTGGCTTTATTATTAGGATTGAAAAAATTGAAAAATATCTAAAAAAGACAAAGCAATAATAATAGAAGCAATTTATATGGTGAGCGCAAGTGCAGCAGCACCCAGGAAAAAACTGCAAGTACAATGATATAAACGCAAATTAAAGAAAGTTTTAACTGTGATAGAGGTAAAAATATAATAATATTAACAAAAAACGAATGATAAACGAAGAGGAGGAAGAATCTGATGGATGATGTCATCAGAGACTTCCATCCATGCAGATTCAAAATTAGAATAGGTTTTCTGTCGAGCGAAGACGACTTTAAAGTCTAAATTTGAATTTTCCTCTGAGGCCTGAACCTATTCCGGAACAAATTGGAAATAAAACCATCTATCCACAAAGAAGAAATTCAAAACAGTCGTTTGAACAACGTCTGAAAGAAAAGGGCTCAAAATATCTTACCTCTCTTGTGGAATGAAAAAAATGACTCTCAAAAGTGAACTTTGTTTATAGGTGTGCGCACCTATCTCCATCTAGTGAGGGACACCTTAACTAAAACCTAATAATATTTTTGTTGTTTATCATAAAGTTTTTTACAATTTTTATTTTGTTTTTTAGAATTTTGAAATTGTTTTAATTGTTTCTATGCATTTTATAATCTTTATTTTCATTTTTTATTTTTATAATTCATAGCAATTTGCAGGGAAGCTTTTACTAAAATGTCAGAAGGTGTGGTATGAGTATTATAGCCATTTCCAGTACATTGGAGAATTTGAGAAGTAAAAAATTAATTAAATAAAACCTAAGAGATTAAAAAATTCTTTAATCCTTAATTTTAAAGAAATAAACAGATATCCGTTTAACTTTAAATTAATCTGCATGGATGGAGGCCTCTGATGACATCACTCATCAGATTCTTCTTCCTCCTCGTTCCTTTTCATTCGTTTTTTTTTGTTGATATAATTATATTTTTACCTCTATCACAGTTAAATCTTCCCTTAATTTGTATTTATATCTTTGCTTTATTATTATAATTGTAGATATCTATAAAATTTTGTCCCAGATCCATATGGGGTTCACTGTCCGCCTATTTGTGTTTATGTGAACACAATAATTCAAAAGCAGATCAAGACAGTTGAGTGAATTTTAATATATGATTTTTATACCAAAATTTATCTAATCTTTGACTAAATGTGTCAAAGGGAACAAGCTTTCTCCATGGCTCTCTATCCTTTATATGTTAACATGATAACTCTAAAACACAGCTATCGAGATAAATAGCATTTTGTAGCTTACCAAACAACTCAATTCTCAATTTTTTGAAATTTCAAAGAGGAAGAAAATGGTCAATTTTTTAAAACCAATAACGATTATTTAATTTTTTTAACACCTGATATAAACATGAGACCGCCTGTTCCAACCATATGTGAAAAAATTCAAAAATATTCGTTATTGGTTGCGAAAAATTGAGTATTTTCCTCCTCTTTGAAAATTCAGAAAATTGAGATCGATTGTGTTTCTTGTTAAGCGGTGATTTTGTAAATGGTATTTAAAACAAAATTGTAAGTCTTCAATTAAATGTTGGACCCAATCAGTATATTGAAAGAGGACACTTTTTTTCACTATAGGACGAAAATGAACCCCAATAGTGTAAGTGTCTTATAAGGATACCCAGAAGGTCGTGAGAAAAATTCGCCAGCTTCTTTTTCCTTCTGCTTCTGCCACTTGGAGTGGCTTTTTGAAGGCATGACAATCTACGAAATAAAAATTATAAATATTTGCTCGACATAATAAGAAATTCATATTAAAGTAGCCATTTTAAAAGTGCTTTGAAATTGCTACTTCAAAAAGCATAACTTGGTAGAAAAAGTTAAAATAAAAGTTTAAAATTAAAGTTAAAACAAACACATAACGTAGGTTTACTATTACACACAAGTTTCGGTTTCACTGAATAACTGATTTATTTCCATCTTAAAAATAGCACTTAAACTGGGCAGTTAAGCGATTTATGATCGAAAATAAAACGCTTATTTCAACGGAAATATAATAATATTTTTTCTCAGTAAGCTCTATTTAATGACTTCCATTATAACCAAACATATAAAAACAATATCTTTTATATATTTCCGCCATTTTATTTCTCAACTATTAGAATACAGTGAAGTAGCTTTAGAAAACCAGACTAACGCCAAATAGTTAAGAAAGGAATGCAATAAAACGTCTACGAATTGAAAATGGTAACAAAGTCTTCACTTCCCTTCGAAATGTATCCAACAAAAATTAAATTCCCTTACTCAAAAATGTACTCGTTTATAGCTTCAAACAATCTGAAACAGTTCCTGCCATTTATCAATAAATATGTATCATGGAACGTTATAAAATATATTTAAGAATCCTTATCTTCGGTTCGGTCGTCCAAAACGCATCTACCCAAAAAACGAGTATATTCTAAACGATGTACTCCAAATGATACATTGCAATGATTCGGTCCAATACGTGATGTTTGGTCTTTTTATCGGTTGAACAAACAGGCCATTAGCAAAATACCATGCAGAACATTCTAGAACGACTTCTTGTTGCAGCCATCAAGTTAAATTATTGATAGCCAAAATTCCACATATCGGGGAATATTTTGCAGTTTGAAATTTTAACTAGGTGAATTATGATGCTTTTAAGCAGTTACAATATTCGAAGCCTGTTTCGCTTCATTGAAGATTTGAATGGTGAAGCGTGGAATAAAAGAAAGATTCTTGCCTTTATTTTATAGTTATTTGCTTGTTTCGAAAAATTTATTCCGTTACAAATAATATGAAAAGAAATCCGGTGTAGATATCTTTGTTTATAAATCATTGTTAACAACATCAGAAGTTTTAGATGATCGGAACTATTATTGGATGTGCACAACCGTAAATTTTGCTTAATAGGTAGTATTTTGTTTTAATCAGCGCTGATTGCATCTGTTTGTTTCTTTTATTCTGTTTTGCCAGAAATATTTTCTATAGATTATTTGATAACTTTTCTGAAAAAATTGATTGTGGTTTGGAAGTTTTGAGATCTTATTTAAATGTGCTATAGAAGTGAAAATGTAATTTCTTTTTTGAAAGAACAAATATAAAATTATACACTACATGCTGTATTATTTGTTACCTGCAGTACCATATTTATTTTCATTTTGACGAATATCATGGTGGTAGACCGAACATAATTTTAGGAATATAAACACTTCAAGAAAATCTCTGCATGGTTTGTCCGATTATGGTCTTCAAGAACCCAAAGCCAATCCTCGTTTAAAAGCTCATAATATGCATTTACACATTAAGCTTTGTCTGTGTTAAATTGTGAACACGTTTAATTAGAGTAATATTTATTGGATTTGAAAGGGCGAGTAATATGTTGTATGGAGAGAGAAAATCGAGTTCGTAGATGGTCCATCCATCTCAAGGAGATTTGAATTTTGTTTTTGTGAAATTTAAAATATAATTCAAATTAGGCATATTATTGCCTTATGGCAGCAAATAATTTTGCACAACTTTGCTACGATTACTTAAAAGAAAAGGGCCAGTGCTAAATTGTGAACACGAATTTTCACTAGATTTGAAACGATGAGTGATATGTAGTAGGGAAGCTAACAAATCTGAGCCTAATTCGTAGATGGGTCATTCAGCTCAAAGTGTGTGGGAATGGGGGATGGTATTTCCATTCTCCCATAACCCATTACGATTGAAGTTAGGAAGATAATTCAAATAATTGCCCTATTGCTGCGAATAACTTTTGTACTGGAATTTTTGATAGTGCGATTGCTTAGAAGTAAAATGCTCGTATTAAACTGTGCGCACAGTAACTGGAGTAATTTTCACTGGTTTTTGAACGGCGAGTGATATGCTGTAGGGAGGGTGAAAGATCTCAGCCTAGTTCGTAGAGGGGTCATTCAGCTCAAAGTGTGTGGGAATGGGGGATGGTATTTCCATTCTCCCATAACCCCTTACGATTGAAGTTAGGAAGATAATTCAAATTATTGCCCTATTGCTGCGAATAACTTTTGTACTGGAATTTTTGATAGTGCGATTGCTTAGAAGTCAAATGCCCGTATTAAACTGTGAGCACAGTAACTGGAGTAATTTTCACTGGTTTTTGAACGGCGAGTGATATGCTGTAGGGAGGGTAAAAAATCTCAGTGTAGTTCGTAGATGGGTCATTCAGCTCAAAGGGTGTAGAAATGGGGGATGGTATTTCCATTCTCTAATAACCCCTTACGATTGAAGATAGAAAGATGATTCAAATTATTGCCTTATAGCTGCGAATAACTTTTGTACTCTAATTTTTGATAGTGCGATTGCTTAGAAGTCAAATGTCCGTATTAAACTGTGAGCACAATAACGAGTAATTTTCACTGGTTTCTGAACGGCGAGTGATATGCTGTAGAGAGGGTAAAAAATCTCAGCCTAGTTCGTAGATGGGTCATTCAGCTCAAAGGGTGTGGGAATGGGGGGGGTGATATTTCCATTCCTCCATAACCCCTTATGATTGAAGATAGAAAGATAATTTAAATTAGATGAAACGTACACGCTAAATTCAACTGAGCGATTTTTGGACTCCAAAAGGGAGCGAATGAAAAAATTCTCTTTTTCGATCCTTTAGTACGAAAAATCGCTCCTTAAAACACTATTATCGCCGCAAACCAGTTCCCACTTCCTGTCCGTCAGAAAACAGATCACGGAATCGGAATTCTCCTTTCTAGTTCGATCCTTTAAAGAGTGTTTTCTAGTTACTGTTTCACTCACGAGGGGGGTGTCTGAGAAATCATTGGTTAATATCATCACGTGACCTTTCCTTATCTCTGTTTCTACTAGACCCGAGAAGATCAGCGGACATTTTGTTTTATATTAGCTCGTTGCATTTTGTTTCATACTCTATAACAGAGGAAGCATTTTGGAGCCAAAAAAAGATTTAATAATCTTTTTAATTAACAACATCGATCCAGAAGATTTATACAAGCATTGTGATGGGTAAGTAACCTTTTCAAATTCTAAAATTGCACTTTAAAAGATTTCATAGATCAAATATTTTTCTGACACCGCTTTACGCCAAATCCTTTATCGACTGTGTGCAAAGATTATTAGTAGCTTAACTTCACAATACACTTTGTGAATTCGTCATTATTTTAATATTTTTCTATTGGAAATTAATAATGTTCTGATTTTCTAATATGGCAATATATAACCCCACGCTACGCGTTTTTTTTTTTCGTTTAAAAATTGTATTAATTAAACAGATAGTAAAATAATACTGTTTATTAATTTTTCATTATTTTAATATTTTGGACATTGTTTAATAATTATAAAGTATCTGCAGTTTTTATAAATATTTTTTTGATTTATGTGTTTATTTTGCTTGGATAAAATGTGTACTCATCAGAATTAACTTCCATTAATAAATATTTGAACATCTTGGGGGAATTTTAATTTGCCTGTCCACAAAGTGCTTGTGTTTTGGGAGGCTATTTTAATGGAAGTTTAGTTAATAAATTATATCTATTGCATATAATATAATTAAAATTACATTTATGCACATTCTGCAAAAACTTTGTTAAATGACCTAATTCCATTCTGAACATATGATCCTTGACATTTAACATATCCCTGACATATGTTATACTTGAATGCAAATTTGAAAATTCCCGAGACATTAAAGATAATAAGAGTAAAAATAATAAGACATCTTCATCCAGAATACATTGTTTTGACACTTTATTTTTAGAAAATTATTTATCATTACAGATTATCCATTAGAAAGTTAAGGAAGAAATTAAAAAAAAATGAAAATTAATTTCATCCCCTGTCATATTAATCACACTTATTTTTATTTTTAATTTAATGTATATGTAAATTTGGTTTCAGCTGTGAATGCATGTTGATGATCCCCGAAGCAGAGCTATATCAGGTCCATGAGCTTGTACACCCTAAAGAAATCCAAAATCAGTAGAGGATTCTTTTTGGAAAGCCCCAGGTCGAGAACCCTGATACCAGTGATGCACCGGGTATGCATGTTTTAAATGTGTTTTGAAGTGCAACTTTGGGAGAAAAAAGATTGCAAAATTTAATTTGCCTGTCCACAAAATGCTTGTGTTTTGTCAGACTAATCTAATGAAAATTTAATCATCTAACTTATATCTAATACATATAATATAATTAACATTATATCTATGCACATTCTGCAAAACTTTGTTAAATGACCTAATTCCATTCTGAACATATGATCCTTGACATATATTATACTTGAATTCAAATTTTAAAATTCCTGAGACATTAAAAATAATAAGAGATATCTTCATCTTTTAAATCCTACATTGTTTTATGTCACTTGATTTTTTCGAAAATTATTTATCATTGTAGATTATCCATTAGAAAGTTCAGGAAGAAATTTAAAATAATAAAAATTATCTTTAACCAATGTATTAATCACACTTATTTTTATCACTTATTATATTTTTTATATATACATTTTTGGAATGTTAATGAGAATTTCTTAATCAATCTGGATTTCTTATAGATTTACTTTCCATTAAGATTATTAAAATTTTTAAAAGTTTTGTCTCTTATTGATGTACCAATTACCTAACTGATCAAGTCATTTACAAGCATAAAACTAGTTTTTATTTTTATTAATTGTGCACTGGGATGAGTGTTTTTAGTTTAATTTTTCCACTATTAGAATATGGGGTTGGAGCAGTATATTTTGGGTACAATTAGCTTTTTCCATTTCTCTCGCATCTTCATACTTCCCTATATGAATGTACTCTACATGCTGAACTCGGTGCTGTAGGGTAAATATCTTTTTATCTTTTAAGAAATTTGATTTTTTTAAATTTTTGATTTTAGATTGTGCCTTTTAATCATCGACACCGACATTTGTAAAATACCTGGATATCCTCTTCTGAAATGCCAAAAAGTTGTGGCAGATAGATTCTCTGAAGTAGATGGTAAGACTGAATAAATAAAATTGATTTTTTTCATTGTAGATTAGTAATGAATTTGCTTTAGAAAGTTATATAATGCATAACTTCTTTTCTAAATATGATTGTTTTTTCATAGAAATATAACTGTGTTTATGTGAACTAATTAAAAAAGAAATATAACTGTGTTTATGTGAACTAATTAAAAATTATATGTTTAGGAAAATCCATCTATTAGTGACATCCATCTATTTAATATAGCTGCAAATGCTTTGCAACTTATTCTAAAAAAATTGCACAATTTTTTATGAATATTTTTATTTCTCTCATTCATAAAGAGGTAACTTTTGCTTTAGTTTAAAATTTTGCAAGCCATTGCTTGGTTACTAACTAAAGATTCTTACTGTAACTTTTATATAACAGGTATCTAAGGTTAACAGAGGTCCTATGATATACTTCAAAACAAAAAGCTAAATATTGTTTAAAAATTTGCAAATATGTGTGCGAAACAAATGGATGTGTGTCTCATCTTAAAAATGACAACAATCAATAGAATGGTGTGGGGAGTATGTGTCAAGACCTAATTCCATAATTTCTTCAAACAGTTTATTCAAAACCTTTTTTACTGTTCTGTATGAGAATAATTAAACTACTAGTTTGTAAAAGACATTTACAGCAAATTTTTAACTTTAAATGTTTATATGGAAACAAAAACTAATTGTTAAAAAATTCTGTTTGAACAATGTCCTTCACTATGTTGCAGAAATTTTTCTTTAATTAAATAATTTATTTAGCAGGTTTCAGGAAATCAGTGGTTCAAATTCCCCTCTTATGCCCTATTCAGATACATTGGGCTAAACACTTTTCAGTCATTATTGTTTAAAATGAATTATTTTAAAAGCTATGGTTAAAGCATGCATTTAACTTTTTTTCTGTGGAATAAAAAAAAATTCTTAACAATTTAAAAGGAATATTTTCAATATTTTTTCTAATTCAAATTCTTTTTTCGATTTATAGGTGAATGGTTGCTTAGAAGAAGCAGTAGTCTTGTAAACCCAGCCCTGTATTTTGTCACTGGAGAAAAGTTCTAAAGTAGCCATTTTATAATTTTGAACAAAAATCCAGTTGAAGTTGGACAATGTGCATTAAAGACTGAACACTTAATATTTTTTAACTTCATGGATACTGCTATATATAAATTAAGCAGCACTGCCAAGAGTTCTGTCGAAAATATAGATGCCATTCTTTGCTGGACAGTGTTGTAAATTCTCTTTT
>BGPR01019272.1:9259-20199 GCA_013235015.1 Araneus ventricosus
ACCGGAAAAACTTTGTTACCGTGGCTAAAGGAGCAACTCCTCAGGTGACCTCTGACAAATCTGGACAGCGCCGTCTGGTCGGCTCTGTCACAGGCAAGGCCAATGGAGCCACCAGGACTGCTCCGCTTATACCAGTCAGAGGATGGAGGGACCCTCCACGTCTTTAAATCTTTGTTTTTTCTGATGGAATAAATCTCGTCAAATGTTAAGGAGGGGGTTGAACACAAAGGTTCAGTCGTGCCCTGCTTCGCCAAATTGTCAGCAACCTCGTTTCCATAAATATCCACAAAGACACATACATAGTTGTATCAAAACGCTCGGACTCTAGCTTTGTAGAGCGCCAACGAATGAGAGCGCAGTGAACTTGCTATTTGATTTTTGCTTGCAGTTTTCATAAGGCTTTGCACCAAGTGCCATCGCTATATTAACCCTTTGCCCTCGGAAAAGTAATTAGATGCATAATTATTCACTGATTAACAAGAACTCATATTATGGGTTTTGAACGTAAAGAATATGTTTGCATAAATTCACTTTTCCTAAAAAATTATTCTACAACTTCTCGCAACTTTGTAGGTAGTTTTTTAACCATCGAAATCAATCAAGAAATGTCAAAATGATGCTCCGTCTAGAATGGTTACCTCTCGAGTGCAAACGGTTAACATATTAACGGGGTTAATTATATAACGGGGGATTGTTGCTGGCTTTTTTATGATCAGATATATGTGGTAGTCTGCAGTTACCCAACTCGTTCTCTCCAACTGACCTATAATGAATCGAACAATTCCTGTTGTAGACAAAGCTATGCCACGTGGCGCATTGCCTTATCAAGATTGCTGATGCCCAACCACATATTTACGGATCCTACATAGAATGAGGTCGCTTCTCATTGGCTCTCAGCGTCACGTGACTTGGCTTTCTTATAAATGACAACGTGAAACTAAGCATTACTTACCAATGCTGAAGGTTCTTCCTTTATTTGTTTATTCTAAAAACGTATTCCTCATTTTCTTGAGAAACATCTAAATAATCATAACTAGAAGGTAGCGTTGATTTCTCCAAGATGCGATAGCAGAAGACAAATTAAAATCTCACCTAAGCGCGGTGCTATGACGTCCTTAAGAAGCAAGCCAAGTCACGTGACGCTGAGAGCCAATGAGAAGCGACCTTATTCCCTACTATATGGGATCCGTAAATATGCGTGACAACCCAGCTCTGTCTTTTGTTGGCATGCACAGAGTTAGTCCCTGAACCCTTTGATGCATATGAGTAAAAATATCATTTCTAGCTGAAGAATCAACAAAAGCGATATGATATTAATAAATCTAGAGTTTCACTGTCATCAGAATATTGTATAATATCCAATTCTGGGACCTAATTTTTTTTCCGACTTGATTCCAAGCATCGATGTTTGGCAAGCCATCCGACTGTCAATGCGGACAAAATACTGAATCTGTATCCCATGTAATTTTGGAGTGTGAACTATGGAGGGACCTTCGATCTAAATGGCCTAAAAGCTGGGAAAACAAAGATTTAAAAGAGTTGGTTCCCCGTTCATGAGTTTCGATCTCAAGCTTCTGCAATTGTTAAAGCACTTTATGAAACTCGCTCAATGGACTGGTCCTGATTTATACCTTTATTTTTGTTATTTTACTTATGGTAAATTAACGTTCTGTTTGTGGTAAATTTCAGAAAATTCTATGTTTTGAAGATTATATATACAGGGTGTCTCGAAACTCATTGGCAAAAATTTAAGGGGTGATAGAAAACATCTAAACAAGCAATTTTCACCATACAATGCATGGGCGGAGAGCAAGCGGTGAACCGCTAGACGGCGCTGTAATGGAAAGCATAAAGCGCGAGTTTTTGTACACATCGTCATTTCTACCGTGGATTTCAGAAGGCATGGCGACGTACAGTAATCAGGAAAAGGCGGACACGCATTTTATGTATGGTCTTGCGAATGGGAATGATTTGGAAGCCGAAAGACTGTACAGGCAGCATTTCCCGAGAAGACACGTGACAGACCAAAAACTGTTCGAGCGGATTGCATCAGTGCCTGTGTAAAACGGGATCCTTTGTCACCGGCATGCATGATACAGGGCGTGGCAGGAGTGTGCGGACGCTGCAAGTTCTAGAGGACATTCTGCAAGGAGTGGAAGATCGTCCGGATATTAGTACGCGAGAGGTTTCCCGTAACGTAAATGTGACCCACTCGATTGTTTGGCGAGTACTACGGGACGAAGGATTACACCCCTACCATGTACAGAAAGTGCAAGCCTTAATACCTGCAGATTATGCGCCACGTGTCGAGTTTGCACGTTGGTTTTTGCAACAGCTAGCGGCGCAGCCTGATTTTAGTGCACATGTGTTATTCACGGACGAAAGCACCTTTAATCGTGAAGGCATTTCTAATACGCACAACCTTCATGTCTTCTTTTGAGCAGTTTCTGTAATTTTGCCACACATGCTATCAATAAAATTATTTAGTACCTCCTCTATCCGTTTGGAGTTGCATTGTTTCATGTGACAGTAACGGAGACCTCATAGCGGTTCACTGCTTGCTCTCCGCCCATGAATTGTATGGTGAAAATTGCTTATTTAGATGTTTTGTATCGCCCCTTAAATTTTTGCTCTTGAGTTTCGAAACACCCTGTACATTGTGTGTGTATTGAGTTGAGTGTACTTAGAAATTGAATGAGTTTGCATATCCTGACTTGAAATAAGATAGTAAAAGGGGTTAATGTAGCAGAGTCGGTTGAGGTTTTACCGATACCGATAATAGGGACTTGCGCCCCCGTATTGGGTGGGGCTGTTTCACGCGGCCCTCATCTTATCAACCGGGCGTCTTCGGCCAGGATGGGGCATTCCTATGCCTTCCAACCTGGGCGATGAACTTGCTATTGTAGTGACTTTTAGTCTTGATAAGTCAGTTGGACAAGTTGCATTTTTTGTGAGCATTCGGCGTTGTTTTAGAAGATATTGTGTAATCAGATATATGCTGTATTACGCAATCACACAAATTATTCCCTCCACATAAAATTATGATTAATGGAACAATTACCGATGTTAGCCCAGCCATGTCACTGGTCCTGTTGCCCTATCAAGAATGCAGGTGATTTTTATGATCAGATGTCTGTTTTAGCCTGCGATTATCTCTCCAATCATTATCTCAAAATGAATTGATGTGAAAACTCTTGAGGTTAACACAGCGTTGCCTCTTGCCTTATCAAGATTTCAAGTGCCTATATCTTTGTAAATATAACCCTTTGATAACATTTGTTGGCTTTCTGCAAAGATAGTCTTGGAAATTTTTGATGTAAATATGCAAGTCTATCACATTAATCTATTAAGATAATATGTCTGTAAAATGTTAATTTCTCTCTATTCGGAGACCTGCAACGTCACGTTTTTCTCTTCACTTTGGACAACCAATAACTCAAGAACAGGCCTTAAGTAAATGCAATAATTATACTCGCTGAAAACCTATAATGTCATGCTCTGAATCTTGTATAATTTTGGTTTTTCTTGTAGAATAAAAACTTTTAAATATAGTCTATTTATCACCTTTTAATAGTATGGTTTGAATGAAAATGCAAGAAAATTCGAAAAAGAATGGTTTATTTTAAACTAATAACTTTTTAATTTTTGATGCAAATATGCAAGTCTATCATTTCTCGCTTAAGAATCAACTTAATGTGAATTAATATAATATTAATATATTAAGATAATTTGTCTGTAAAATGTTAATTTTTTTTCTATTTGGAAACCTGAAACGTCACGTTTTTCTCTTCACTTTGGACAACCAGTAGCTCAAGAGCAGGCCTTAAGTCAATGCAATAATCAACTTAAGAATCAACTTAATGTAAATTAATATAATAATAATCTATTAAGATAATTTGTCAGTAAAATGTTAATTTTTTTCTACTCGGAGACCTGAAACGTCACGTTTTTCTCTTCACTTTGGACAACCAATAACTCAAGAGCAGGTCTTAAGTCAATGCAATAATTATACTCGCTGAAAACCTTCGATGACTTGCTCTGAATATTGTATAATTTTTGTTTTTCATTCCTCCCGTAGCATCCTCATCCCCTGCTGACGTCATACCTCTCGCCCCCAAAAGAGATCTCGTCGAAGAGTCCATTCAGCAGAGGAAGAGGGAGGCTGACGAAAGAAAGCAGAAGCTGCTGGCCGCTTACGATGCAGCTGCAAGATCTGGAGTTCCAGGGCCTAAAACTGCCGATTTTGACGCCATCAACAACTCCACATCCGGTATGCTCCCATTTATTTGAAACAATATTTTATTTATTTATGTGGGCTAAAAAAGTACTGTTTATGTTTGAAAAACGAAATATTCTGTCAACATTCTATTCTAATCGTGCGCATGTGATGTCGGCGCCCTATTTCAGTGAAACTGCTGCTTCTTTAAGAGCGTAACAACCTGTTGCAGGTCTTAGCTGCCTCGGAAGCACGCTTCTTCCAACTCAGACGATCCAAAGCAACTCTTTGCCATTTTTTTATTTTCAAAATTTTGATGTCATTTTACACGAAATGCTATTCAAGCAGCTTAGGTGTCCCAGTAAATAATGCAAATAGCATAATAACATAAGCTGGGTGTCCGCGAACGTATTAAAATGTCCGGAGTTTCATATACCTGTTCTCTGGGATCTCAAACGAATTTGAACCGCTTGATTTTAAAAGGGGTTTCTGTAGTCTTGGGCGAAAATATATTATTATTTTCATTTTGAATTTTCTGAAGGTGAATACATCATTTGATGTAAAAATGAAATTTTTGCCATTCACAGCCACTCTGTACTAAAGCATCAAAGTTTCCATACGATTTTAGAAGGGAACTTCTCCGCTTCTAACATCAGTCTAGCAGTTTTCTGCTAGATGACAAAGTCCCCTTTTTAAAATCAAGCAATTCATTTTTCTCTTCACTTTTTCCAGGTGACATCGAAAAGTTCTTGGACTTACTTATTCTCAGCATATTTAAGTTTCAAATTAATGCTACGTATTGCTTTGTAATTCGAACCATTTGTGTTATATTCCCGTTTAGGTTTCTTGTTGATAGGTTGAAATAACACCTTTCTTAAAGTAGACCGCATTTCACACGAGCAGTAAAGACGCGGTACCTGGAACAGAAGTCTTCCAACTAGTGACCGTTTAAGTGCATAGGTCTTGGATGTGCTCTTTGTGTATAATTACGCAGTATTGTCCGAACATTTATTAGTTTTCTTACGAAGCATTTTGAATATTTTTCATTTTGCAAACATTTTTAAAAAAGAAATATTTACATATTCTTTATATTGCTGCAAAATGCGCAGTAGGAACTATTTTCTCATTTTCTCGATATTTATCACACCTTCTTTTACCTTGTGATAAATTTATGGACAACCTGTACAAAAGAGGATTGTCACAATACACTCCCCAAAATTACAAAATATTAAAAGTAAAAAAGATGGCAAGTAATTGTAATTTTGAGTATCGTCATGGGATGAAAGTTATTCTTTTAGTAACTTGGTTTAGATCTATATTTATAGCTCATAAAAAGTCGATAAAAATTTATCGACTTTTATGAAACGATTTATACGCAACTTATCGACTTTATATGCAACTCTTATCAAAATTCAGCAATTCCACTTTTGGTACCATTCATTTGAAACCTGGAAAATAAATCCAATAATAACTTGGAAAAATTTTTTTTATTGTTTTCTGAAAAGATTTCACGAGAATTGTTTTGGCAATAGACTAGAATGCATGACATGTTTTTGGATTGCAGCTTTAAGAAAAATATTCTCTCATCGCAAACATTCTCTTCCCGGATGAATGGTTATAATTTAGAGAAACCTTTTATTCCTTATTTCGTTTACATTAATTTCAGTAATTTTTTTATACAGCCCCAGTTACACCTGTCGCAAAGAAACCACCTGTGGATTGCACATTTGGAAGCATCATACCACCTAAGCCACAACCAAGTAAGTGTTAATTTCTGAGCTTAGAACGAAGGTAATTGTTAAAAGATATCGCTGCGCACTTTGGATCAGATCTGTGCTAAGCCTAAACAATTTACTTTTTAGGAGACCTAAGTAAGAGTTTCATTTTCTTTCTGCATTTTAAATCTGCATTTAGCTGAAAATACATTGTAATTATTTTCGTGGTCTTAGACTAAAACTATCCTCAAAAACAACTTTTTCATTGAATGCTGGACTTAAAACAATTCTACACATAAGGAATAATATACATTGGGTAAATCGAGATTGAATATTTTGAAATTAGCATGGGTTTGATCCAAACCAACGAAAAATCAGATTTAGCAATTTTTATATGTGATACTTTCAAATAAAAAAACTATATAAAAAACAATAACTATAACTACAGTCGAACCGCGATATAGCGAACCCGGGATATAACGAACCCTCGATTACAGCGAACCTTTTACATGGTCCCAACTGAAGCCTTATGTTAATAATGTATTTTCATACGTTTACAACGAGCAGCAAACGTTAGAGACTCGGTTATAGCGAACTGGAAATTTCTAAAACTTCAAATTTTTCACTTGCCCAAAGGTACATTCTTTACTAATTGTGCTCAAGTCAACCCAACTTCTACAACGAGTTACCCCTTTTGCATGCAATGCTCTGGTTCAGAGACCACATTCCTCGCCTACTGTACGTTTGTTAGAGTCGCTGCTAACCCCATAAGTGGGACAAAGAAACAACAGGCAAGGCTCTTTACAGTTTCTATCTCCCCTCCTCCCCTCGGTGGACACCTGGCCTAGTGTCAACCAGGGAAGGGGGAGACACTTTCTGGTCAGACGACCTAGGAGCAATCACGTGTTTTCTCTGCAATTTTAGTTTAATTGCTTGTCATTCTGTGAACTTTGCAATGACCATGGCTAACGTTGGCAAGCGATTATTTAATACTTTATTTGTCCCTAATTACTAATGAAAATATTATGTTATTAAAAAGTTTATTATAGAAGTAGTATCTTAGCATGTTAGGGCATTTTTTTGCAAATACGGATACAGCGAACCTCGGTTAAAACGAACTTCTGAGTCGGTCCGTTGAGGGTTCGTTATAACGGGGTTTGACTGTATATAATAATAAACTATATACTTATAGCAAAGTATTACGGGCTCTTTAGGATGTTGTGAGTTTCATAATAAAACAAACAGTTCTTCAATCTAAGGACTATATTATCAGGATGAAGTTACATGTAAGAAGCAATATTTACAATTAAAGATGTGTACAGTTTAGTTAGTTCGTCATTTTATAGGCTTTGGATAGCCCCATTGTAGCCTTCAGGCCTTCCCAAAAAAAAAAAAAACGTCGTCGCCACGCCTAGCATAGGAATGGTGGTTATTGCAAAAAAACCCGGTTTTCGGTTAAACCGATTTTTTTTCACTTCCGGTTTAACCTGGAGGTTAAAACCACTCAAAATAACCGGTTTTTGAAAAAGCCGGTTTTCGGTTGTTTTTCAGAAAAAAAGCAACGTTTGTGGACATAATTTTTTATTAATAATGATGTACTATAAGTAATTATTAATACAATAATTAATTAATGTAATGAGTAATGATTATAAATAAGCAATTGTTACAATATGTAATAATAATAAATGAGTAAGTATTATAGACAAAATTTTTATTAACACTGTTTCCACGAGAAATTAATTCATTAGCCAATATTTACCATCTAATCTGCTCCTAAAGACTCCTTCAGCAATGTGTTGATCCGTGAGTCGACACCTCCCATCGGAATCAACATCATTCAACGCAGATACTAATCTTTTGGAAGCCAAAGGATTTCCGATTAAAGATAAATATTTTTTGGCTACAGAAAACAGACGCTGTTTGCAACCAAATTTTTTTATTAGTATTGTTTTTGAAGGAAATCAATCCATTGGCCACTATTTATCTGTTCATAAAGACTCTTTCAGTCATCCGCCAACCAACAGACGACTCGAGGAAGCGGTTGTCGGTGATTGGCCTAAGATGATGACATTCAAAGATTTATAATTTTATTTTAGTCGAACCTAACTCTATCGCCCTACCCAGTTTTTCCCCACGGTTTTTGGATTTAAAATAATAACCGGTTTAAACCGGGGCAAAAAATAACAAAAACGGTTAACCGAAACCAATAACCGGTTTTCGGTTGAAACCGGTAGATTTTTCCCATCCCAAGGCTCGTATCGTGTTCTCTCGTCTTCTGTTCTGCGCAGCTGGATACTCTCAAGTTACAGGCGAAGGCAGCGCCATCTACAGGCACTCGACTAGTGGCCCACAGTATAGAACTAGAGACGCCATGCAAATGATAAATTTACTAGTGAATATAAAATAAACAACTATATTATTTATCTTTTTTTTTTTAACTAAAGTACTCTCGGTTTCGAGACCCGATTTCACCTGAGATCCAATGTGTATGCTGGCGCACCAACTTACACGCATACATCTAAATCCAACAAACATTCCTCTAGTGAAGTGTAGACTTCCCAATAGTGTACATTGAAAGTTTGGTGAAGGAGTTGCCGTCATCGAAACAGGATCAAAATTGCGAAGATTTTCCACAAATCTCTCTTCTTATCTGAAATAGTCAATCAATCTTCTAAAATACACAGGAAAAGACAACTAGCCAAAAGGCAGCAAAAAAATAAAATAAAAAACGGGGAACAATTAAAAGCTAAAGAAGGACAATGCATCCAGAGCGCGCAAAATGCTACTGCAACCTAAATGCAAAAGTAGACAAAAAATGCTGACGAAATACAAAAGTAGACAAAAGACATCATCTTCTATTCTCTTTGACACTTCTGACGCCACGTTAACCTCCATAAAGTTAAAAAAAAAATGGTAGTCCCTATCCACTTTTTTCTATTATAATTTGTTCAAAATAGCAAAATAATCGTATATTTTTACCAATTTGTATAAGAAAGTAACTTTGATAAGTGCGAATCACCGGTGCACCGCGCGGCCTCCACAGGTTTTCTTTACTCTTTGAGCCCTTTATACCCAGCTAAAGCATAAAGGCAATGGACAAAGTCAGACTTCTTCCCTCGGGCATCCAAGGTCAGTGCCAACAGAAGCTGCACTCTCCTCCTTTACCATGAATCGCTCGCCTAGAGGAACCTCTTTGAAAGTACTGCGCTGGTTCGTGATTTTCTGTGGACGAGCGGATTCTTGGACTTGGTCTAGCTGAGGACTAGAACAAGTGGAATAAGAAACAACACAACAACTCTTTGAGCGAGCTGTGCACACGTGATTCACATTGACTGTTTCAAGCTTGTAGATTTATAACATGTATATATAACACAGTCATAAGGGTTCGCTGTTTTATCCACTGGAGTAAGTTGGTTTTAATAATGAAGATTGTTGTGAATTGCCCTAATGTGGGAGATTACGGAAAAGAACAACTTTGTTTAGAAGACTTGGTGAATGAAGTTCTATCTGATGTAGTTTATTAATATTTCCAGCTTTCTTTCATCATATCTATTTGTTATTTTTAATTCTTAGAAGACGAAATTATGGTTTAACACATTTTTAATGTCATATATTAAAAACAATGATTCGGTGCCATCATTTCGTTCATGTTCTGTTGGCATCATAGTCCCGAATTTTTCATATTCCTTGTGGCATGGTGGTTGAATCTTGCCTTCGAGATCGGAGGATCGCAAACTCGAAATACAATTATGAAGATAATGTGGGTCTTGTTGAGGCCATGGTGGTATCAAAATTGCCATCGGAGGTTGTAGGTTGTGGCGTGGAAGCTTCGAGAGAGTTTGGGTGTTGTCTCGTTTGTCCACTTGGTCATTCGACAGCGTTTCAAAAGCATCAAAACTACTGAATGGAGGGTGACCATTCCATTTTCCAGCCCATCCATTTAGATAGGTCATTCATGGCAGTTCCGTGGAAACCGCTAAGACGTTAGCAACCCTCGCCTTTTTCAAATCCTCTTGATAGAGATGGAGAGCCTCCCCCTCCCCCATATATCTACATAGGTCACATTTCAGCATTTATGGCCCGACAGTTCAAAGGGAGCGCTTGAGTTTGAAGAAAAATTGGATATCCAAACTTTCGATCGCACAACGTCAATTCTCACCGGACTGTGGTACTGATGACCGGTTTTGCGTGGTTCCGCCGAATTTGCTTGGAGGGGAGCGCTCGTGAATGTCCAGCTTAACATGATACTACACCCAAATTATTTAAGCTACATTTTGTTTTAAATATTAGCAAACGGGAAATAATAAAATTGTTGCTAATTAACACCGTTATAATAAGAGATAAGAAATATAGGACAAGAATCTCTAATTTTTAATACGACAAGAATCTCTAATTTTAATACGACAAGAGTATATAATTTTTAATACGACAAGAATATATAATTTTTAATACGACAAGAATATATAATTTTTAATACAACAAGAATATATAATTTTTAATACAAGAATCTATAATTTTTAATACGACGAGAATCTATAATTTTTAATACGACAAGAATCTATAAATTTTAATTGCAATATGTTTCTAAATTCTTCTTTTAAGATGCCATATAAAAATAATAGACGTAATCTGAAATCATCTCTCTGAAATATCTGGAAATTAGAAACAAGATTCCTATTTGTTAGCTTTCTGCACTTCACAATGAAGATTTTAAACTGGGAATCATCCCCTAATCTATTCTTTTGCAGACAATCAGAAGGTATCGGCCAAGGCCAAGTTTCAGCAGATGGACGCCGCCCAAAACAAGCACGTTCCATCCAGACCCAGGTGACTCCTCTCTTCTTCTCTTTTAATCTATTCTTTCCTCAAATCACGCACACTTCCAGAGTCCAAAATTTATTTCCAGAGGAGCTTTACTGATCTTTGCCATATGGCACTGTCACGGACGCCCCAACTAACAAATTTGTATCAAAACGCACAGCCTTGCTAGCAGCAAGTCGATAAAGGTG
>BGPR01019273.1:0-29567 GCA_013235015.1 Araneus ventricosus
ACCTGTTTGATAGTGTTATTTTGCTTAGGAAATAAGTCAGTAAGAATTACTTGAACAAAATTTCTTTGTATCATTCACACTTACATTGCTTTTCCAGGCATAGTTTATAAATTAAAGGAAATAGAAATAAAAATAAGATGTGAACGAACGCGCTTTGTAAGCTCTACCACTATTTTAATTCAATAGTTTTCATATATATATCCTTTAGCAGAAAACAAGTTAGGAAATAAATGAAGTGGTACCAATTAAATCTGATTTTGAGGATTTAGAGCCATCTGTTTTCTGTAAGAATATATTCGATATAGAAACAGGTCGAAGGAAAAGCAATAATCAGAATTATGCATTTCAATTATAGGACAACAATTGGAGGAAAATTTGTACCTCATTTCCTTTACAAAATTAACTTCATTATTCAGATAAATAAGTAAAAAATAATTGATGGATAACAAATCTCTGTGTTCAAGATGATAGAACTGCTATTTCAAGGGATAACATTGTAAGCATCATGTAGTTTGTTCTATTTTGGATTCCATTCGTACAATTCGAATGCATGGGACATTGTTTCGTCCAAAACAATATCAAACTGCTACAAAAAGTGTGGAATAAACATTGCTAATGAGGCTGATAACCTCACAGAGGAAATAATCATCAGTGGAGAGGAAATGGATGAAACTTTTTACGATATGTATCGATACATGATAATAATTTGCAAACATCGGGAGAGAAATTTGATTCTGAAATTGCAACAGACATCATAAATTCTAAAGTAATGTCAAACCAAGAAGTGCAGGAATCAGTCTCTTAAGATGAAGAAATTGCAGTGCCAAACTTGCCCTCTTCAATAGATGTCAGAAAAGCGCTTGATGTTTTACGATGCACTTCATAGCCAAGAGGAGGTAATATTTAAAATAACAAAATCTTTTATAAACTTTAAAACGATTATGAATCTTTAATTTCAAATTCTGCTAATCAAACAACAATACGCGAATATTCTAAGACCCTTCTGTAAATAAAAAAAATGTATTTCATGTTTAATTAAAATGTCAAATGTAAATTAAAACAGTTAAAATAAAATATAAATGTTGTAATTATTTATCTTTTACTGTATTCGTAAAGTTTAACTTTGAAACCTTTTATTTTTTCTAGGTGAAGATATGCCGATTTATAAAATCAGCCGCTTTATAAAATCAAATGTCTTCAGAACGAATGTGATTTTAACCGCTTAACTTAACAGCCCGAGAATACTCGTGCATCGAATTATCAAAATTTTAGTCTTATAAACTAAAATTGAATCATTAATTAGCTTTATAATTTGACACAAAAAATATGTAGGATGCATAAACATCTTAAGTATCCTATGCCTTCTTAGATGAATGAAAACGACAGCCCTTTTCCAACACAGGAGGCGTCATCTTATTAGATAACAAAGAAAACTATCCAGTTAAGTGGTTATTAAGCGGCGGGCACTGTATTGGATTTTTATCGTCAGTTTCGCTTTGAACTCGTACGGAGTGAAAAAGGCGCACTCTTTCGGTTTCCGCCAAATTACTTGAACTCATAAAAGCCCAGTGTTGAAATCTTGAGAATACGACTTAAGCTCTAACGCTAATAGAATGCACGCTGAAAATGTTATTAAATCAATTTACATCATACAGATGGCACCAAGAGTGCTGATGAAAATAAATAAATAAATAAATTGATCGTTTTAAGACTGTATCTTTTCAGCTTTGTTCGTACGATTGAGAATACCATATTTTATTATATAATAATGAAGAATATTCCTTGTCCATATTGTTAGTTCTTAAAAATCATCTGTATTTGATATTATTTATTTTTTATCAAGGAGACATTTTTCAAGTAAACTCCAGTCTTGTCGATAGGTTTAAACTATTTTTAAACAAAACCCTACTTAAAACAAAATAGGATTTTTAAAGTATTTTTCCCGTGTTTTATTCACGAAATGAAAGTAAAAAAATTTTAAAATTACTTTTTAAAAAGTCGGGCCTTTAAGGGTAATAATGAATTAATATTAAAATGTTTGTTTTAGCATATTGCGAATTACATTGGAGAACATTTTTCTGTCATTTTCTATTACATGAAATCTTTCAGCTGTTTTAAAGATATTTTCTTGTCGCTGATTTCAAATCAGACATCTATTTCTCATTACAAGGTCTAGTTTATATGCAATTTAATTTGATATTCTCTTACATGGCCGAAAATACAAGACTACTGGCTAACGAATTACGGTAATTTAGTCACTCAATCTAGTGATTCAGAATTTCCATAGTTTGGAAAGAACCTACACATCATATAACTAACAATTATTCTTGTCTGATTAACACAAAGGGAATCCACAAGGAAAATTAGCACAGGTTTTGTTATCCTGATATCCCATCAGCAATTCGACGACGTTCGTTTCTTCACAGCACTAAGCGCAGTTTAAAATTTGAGCGATGGCATAGTGGTAATGTTTATGGAGTGGCATCAGTTGACTTTTAGTGCACTTGGGAGAAGTGTTTGACGAGTTTAAAAAGGCCACTAAGTTACAGAAATATCGCGAACATAACCGGAATTTTTATGTAGAGCCGAAAATGCTTAACATTCTTACTGGCATCCTAACAACATTATATTCTCTTAGAGAAAAGCTGAAATTCTAGTCGTTGTAATACCGACATCGTTCTAAATCTTAATAGTATTTGACTGGAACTTTTATATAAGTTACCTGTATATCTGGCTTTGAAGTTGTGAAAGAAAAACTACGCTATGTCTCACAGATGCGCAGTAAAAAACTATTTACTGAAAATACACGTATTTCTGCTAATAATATTATATTTCATAATATATTTCAGATTTCATAATATTAACTTTAAATTTTAATGGAACATTTTTCTAGCTGTTGTCAAATATTCTGTAAGTTTTTTATTACTTGATGGAAAACTCAGCATGTTATAAGCAAAACTACATGCGAGAAAATTTGAGAATTTTTACGAAAATCTTTATATCTTCCTACTATACTTGCGATTTTTATGAAAATGCATGTAAGCAATGAGCTTATTATACAAACCATTGATGAAACTTGTAAATCGTTATCAGCATTCTGTGGAACGGGGTGACCCCAGATTTTTTTTTCTCCTTCAATTTCTAATCAATCTGTTAAAGCCCTCGGGAATCGAACTTCAATGTAAAATGTGAGTTAGTGTCTATTCTTTACATGGTCGAAGTTCAAAGGCAGTTGGTGTCACCTTTCCGGAGAAGATCTGAAAAATGTGAAAATTCGAAAGTGTCCGGATACTTTTGATCATATAGTGTATTTTTGTTGTTAGATGATGCATTAAATCACTGAGAGATGCCAGTTTAATTATAAACTCTCTGTACAGTGGGGAAACGAGGGGGAAAGGTATGGGGATTCAGCTTCCTCCCAGAGATAAGCTAGAATTCTTGATTTTGTTTAAAATCATTACAACAGTTTGTTCTTAATTTCCCTAAAAAAAACGTGACAAGATTGCTGCATGTTATTCCGTTTGCACTTGTAGCGTTGACGTGGTCGAAGATATTTTTTTAGCTAATTGTTTCATTGTATTTTTTGCTTAAATTATCGAAATTACTGTATTGTTTTTTATGGTTCTTATTGTTAGGTGAGTAAAGTTTGTAAAGATAAAGTGTTTTCTTTTACATTAGCCATGAGATTTGACATTCGTAACGATGATTCAAAATTTTCATGACCTCAGGCCCCCACCCCAGGAACAAATCCTGGATTCTCCACTGGCTCTGCACATAAATCAAGTGTCGTCTTGTCATCTGACCGCGTTTCAAAATAACGAGGTCCGTCCCAAAATAGCCCTCGTGTTACTTCAAAACGTGAAGCTAATGTAACTGAACTAAACTTCTGCTTTGATTATGCGACTACATTTCAAACTTTATCAGTTATATAAAGTAATAAAGTTTGTGGGAAGAGAACAATACATTAGAATAGGTCATTTATCGAAGTTTGTATCTTTTCTCTATTATTAATTTTTTAATAAATATATAGATGACAGTGAGAGCAACTATTTTCAGTGATTTTCTCTCTTTTTTATGGCTGTCGATGGTGGTGATTTTTTAAAATATGAAGTTTTGAAGAACTTTTTCCAAAGAAATTTCACGAAGGACACAGGCTATATTTCTTTTTTAGTTGACACGTTTATAAGTATTTTTTTGGAACTGCAGTATTATCGAATTGACGAGTTTTCTGATTTGTTTAATTTGGTTTCACAGAACTTAAGGGGTGAGAGTTCACTTCCGTTCTCCAGTAACCCTCGAAGTTAAGCGATCGCGAAATCCATTTGGATTCCATGTCAAGCGCCAAGTTCGAATCAATTCTTTCTTGAGTACACAAGCGCCAACAAGAGCGATAAATAATAGTTATTGCAGCCATCCAAGAAAATTAGGCTCTTATTTTATGTAAACATTGGGAGCTACAACAGTAAAAACATGAAATTTCGGCTCGCTTGTAGTTGCTGACAGCTTGAACTCTTTCTGGTAGAGGACGAGAACACTGGGAATCTTTTTTTCCATTAAGTCTATTTAACAGTTAGTTTTTTAAAAAAAATTGAAAGGAAAATATTTGTATTAACTCTTCACAACTTTTCTGCGTGGTGAAAAAACTGAAATTAGCTTTTATTTTGAATTATTTATTCCTTGAGGACAAAATTTATCCGCAAAAAATACTTAACACGATTTATTCCATAACAACCGAAACTGAATTTTAGAAGTTAAATTTATATATTTGTTTACAAATGATAAAAGTTTGCATTCGTATACTGTTACATTATAAATACTATTTTTTATATTTAAATTACTAAAAATCATTTTTCTCTTAAATTATCACCCAGCGATTTTCATATTGAATGAAATCTATTTATATCCAAAGGGTAAATGAAGAAACACAAAATATTCTTTCTAACCTTTGTAACAGGAATAAACTCAAATGCGTTTAATGGAATTATCAGTGATTGCTCTTGAACTCAGAAAGAAACAGAACTACAAAAATATTCTTCGAGCTACAGCTACTACTCTGAAACCCGCTAATCACTGTCATTGCAGTTTCATTGACTTTGATTTCGCAAAACAGGTTCTTCATAAAGATTGGGAGTGTAAAGATTTCTGCTTTTTGAGTTTTTAGTTTTTATTTGTATTTAATCCTTTTCTACTATTTAAAAAGCTTGTACATTGTACTTTACGAAGCAAATCTGCAACCTCTGAGTCTTAGAAGAATACCAAATTTAGTTAAATATTATAACAAACTCTACAGCCTTGACTCTCGAAACCGTACTTCTGCGTACTTGAAAGATTGGTGTAATAACCAAAGATACAAGAGGAATAGCCCTTTTAGCCAAGTAATATCATGCAATCTAATCACCAACAGAGTGGAGCAACGCATCGACCCCTCGGCGGGTCTGCCTGGTGTTTTTTTCCATACTAATGTTCCTGTTCAAGTTAATAAGCAGAAAGACCATCCCGCATATTTAAGACAACTGGCCCTTGAAATAATTAATGATATTCCAGTAGAATCAGTCAAGGCGTACAGTGATGGTAGCAGGAATGATAGTGACTGTACGGACAGTGGGATTTATATTAAAACCAATAATCAAGAGTTAAAAATTCAGAGGATTAATCGCGATCTCTGCTCTTTCTTTCGCAGAGAACTAATAGCCACAGATGAAGGCATTGACTCACTCTCATCCTTCTTTTGCGGTAATGAAATTTGGATACTAACAGATAGCAGAAGTTCTATCCAACACTTGGCCAATTGGCATAGAGTAAAAGATAATACAGGAATGAATATTCTTAACAAACTTAAAAGTCTCTCGGTATCTTACCGGATTCACCTGCAGTGGATTCCTTCTCATGTCAACATCCAAGGCAACGAGATTGCAGATGCACTTCCTAAAGCAGGTGCTGATGATGCTTCAGTGCCTTCTGCACCTCTCACATGCTTGGAGCTGTTAGAGCTAAAAGAGTGAATAAAACTATCTGGCTCATTCCATCGGTGCTCGACCTGGTGGCTGTCTATCAATTGACTGCAGCAGACGCGACCAAACTACTCTTACTCGCTTCCTTAGAGGGCATAACAGAAGTTTGACTTTCTCTGATAATTCTAAGAGTTTGGAGATCTGCCCAAACTGTACTGCAGAACAGGCCACACCTGCTCATATTCTTGCGAGCCTGGGGCTTTCCAAACAGGATCTTGTTTCTAATCCTCTATTGACTTTGGATTTCTTTAGGGTGCACAGGTTCATAGACCTGATATAGCTCTGTTGATCTTCGGGGATCATCAACAACAACAAAAAATGCTTGTAAAATATTTTATTGTCCTTTGGCACTTAAATATTTTACAATCGTCCTATATGCACTTTACAATGAAATTTGTTGAATCTCTGTCTTCGAACAGAGATACTTGGTGCCCTAAATAAAGATAGAAGTTGAAAGCGCCTCCTAGGCTCCGCCTCGTATTCTCTTAAATGGCCATTTCCAAGGATACTACGTTGTTTAAAAATATACTAAGCGTTGTTGCATACTATTACATCTATAATAAGTTTCGATAATCATTGCGAAGCATGACGCAGACAAACAAGCGAAACTTACATCCCGTGAAAATATATTTACGAGTCAGATGTGTTTCAACAGAACATTTAAATGTCTTATATCACTTTCTTTTCTCTTCATATTTTTCAACCAGAATTAATGCAGTGATCTGAATGCAGAATTTTAGTTTTTGCATGGTGCACATGATTTTGAATACTATTGAGACATTTCAGATTCAAATATTTCAGATGAATTCTTAAATATTATTAAATAAATTAAAACGAAACTGCTTTTCTGACTCTCCATTTTAGATACTATGTTAGTCTGATAATTATTATGAAATTCGAGAAGTTTCTTTTCGTAAAATTTCAACTCCCATGCTAAAAATGGTGTTTTCCATCAAAAGAAATAAAAATGCAAGAACATTCTTCAATTAAAAAGAACGCAATTATTCTCGACTTAACGCCAGTTTCAGACTGACATTTTGCTTACGAAATAATTCAGTAACTATTACTTCAACAAAATTTCTTTAGAATCATTCACACTTGCGTTTATTTTCCAGACATAATTTATAGATTAAAAACGCAGAATAAACTTTAAATGTGATCGAACATACTTCCAGAGCACAAACCACTATTTTAATTCAAACTTCCTCTACATATACTTTTTCTACTAAAAGACAACGATTCGCCATCGGTTAGCTCTATGAATGTATTCTCTTTGGAAACAGGTAGGAGGAAAAACAATTTTCAGAATTATACATTTCAATTATTGGGCGGCAGAGGAAGCGATGTTAAAATTGTAGAAAAATTTGTATGCCAACTTAATTGGTATCATACGGACGAGTTTTCTGTTTTGTTTATTTACTTTAAAACCTTAAAATTCCTATTTCCGGTGTAAAGCTAAGTCAATGGAATCTTTAAAGCGGAAATCAAAAACAAATGCAAATAAATTCAAGGTTTTTAATGCAAATAAACAAAACAGATAACTCGTCCGTAGGAAATAATACACAGAGAAGAAGTACCAGAAGTCTCATTCCGGAGTTTGATAAAAGACCGCAGCGCTATCAGCTTCTATACACAAAACTAGCCACTCTGATTTCTGCCTTGTTCGAATTAGACCAGGAAACAAAGACCAGAAAATGGACGTTGCTCCAATTAATTCGCGGATCTATTATGAGCAATTCCCCATGTATCTTTACACTACTGATAATTCCTCGCATCGGTACAACTCTGTTTATCCGGGAACATTTCACTTGACCGAAATTTTTCACAGCAATGCTTTTCAAACTTGAATGTCGAATTCGGTCTGACAGATGACAATTTATTTTTCATCCCCGACCACTCCTGTTGACAGTAATCTTACATGCTACCCAACTGGGAATGGATTGTGGCAAATGCACCAATCTTCAAATTTCTTGCAATCATTGTTATCCCTCGTTACTTTGGTTATCCTTGCTTCCATATTTTGTTCAGTGGTGCAAAATGATACGCCACAAAAGTTCTTCACCTGCTCGGATTCTTCCATAATTGTAGGCATGGATGCAACTCATTTAGCAAATGTGCTTATCGGTAATATCCCTTCCGTGAGTTAAACCTCCAGTACTTTTCATAGTTCTCATCAGTGTCTGTTCGTTGGTGGGTTAAGGGGAGCCAGCCTCTCTCACAAAATAGGAGGAGGCGCAGTAGGTTAAGTCATCGGGATAGGTCATGTTTCTCCAGTTGGCGCAGTCTGATCTATGAATGTCCCATTAAATTTCATGAGCTGAAAATAAAGCCTTTATTCTAAGAAGCCCTCTAAATGGATTGGATCGGGATGGATTGAGTTGTTGGTGAATGTAGAACTTAAGGAACTGAACTTCGAAGAGGGTGATATTAATGCGCTCAAAGGTTTCTTTTGATGCGGGATTTGATGCAGTACCATATCGAAATAGCAGTAATTTTCATATGATGCATTTTACTTTAGAAAAATGAGGTCAAAAATAAAAAATCTATTTTTCAAAAATGCTAAAAAAATGACGCCTTTTTGAAGTTGCATAGTGTCTAAACTACTTTAACTAATTTCAAAAATGAGACAACATTCGACGCAGAATTTATAAGCTTTAACTTTTGTATCGGCAAAAGTTCTGAGAACTTTGTTATTTGTGAGTTATTGTCTATAGACGATAAAATGGCCAAAAAATTGGGGACTTCAGGATAACCATCTGAAGCACCATTCTAAAAAGTCCATCAAACTTCAAATAAGTTTATTCACATGTAAATAAAGAGTTTAAAACTGTTTCCAGCTTTCCGAGAATTAATTGGAAGCACGGCCATTTTTGGTCTTAGTTTCCTGTGCTAATAGTGTATTTCTCACATACGCAAGCCTGCTGGAAGGCTAAATGTTTTACAGTCTCACTTTTTACCGTACCAATCTCTCGGTTTTAACGATTACAAAAAAACACTATTTCAGAATTTTTGGTCCATTTCTTTCATCCGCCTAAGAGTTAACAAAACACTAGTATGACCGGTCCCTGGAGGTTTCATTTCAAACAACAATAATTGCATTACAGGATAAATAATAAAATATTATATTTTCGTTAAGATCTTTTAAAAGTTTAAAACCTTAAAAATGTTAGAAAGGAAAATCTTTGTATGAAATTGTATTGTGAATAATTAAACAACGAAATTACAAGTTATTTTGATTTATTTATTCTTCGAAGAAAAAAATATCTCGCAAAATTTCTGAAGACCATTTCTCCAGATTCAACGAATCCGAATTTTAGAACTTTTAATTTGGTTCACATTTAACAATGATAAAATATCTACGCGGTTCGGGTACTGTTGCATTGTAAACGCTATTTTTTATATTTGAATTTGAAAGGAAACTTCTCTCTGAAATTATAATGCAGGGGTCTTTATATATATTGCAATCTCTTTAAATCCTAAGGGTTACTGAAGAAACTCTATTTGAGATAATTCATACAACAAAATTTTGATTAATGAATGAAAAATATTTTTATAATTTATATAGCAAGATTTCACTCAGTAACAATTCCCGACAGTGACTGCTCTTCAATCCAGAAACAAACAGAACTGTAAATTAAATTTCTCAAAGTTTGAAATACATTCCTAGAAACGTTTAATATCTTTCATTTCTGCTTAATTTATTTTATTTTTCCAAAATATGGTTGTTCTTTATAAAGACGAATTTTAGCGTTTATTGTATTTAATCTTTTTTTTACTTATTAAAAAGCTTGCAAAATATTTTATTGTCCTTGGTAGTAATTTTACAATGAAGTTTCTTGACTTTCTCTTATCGAATAGCAATACACACCGAGATTAACATTTTATGAAATAGACTTCAACACTTTGAATTGGCGATTTCTGGTATAATATTCTGTTTCTAAATATACTATCTGTTGGGATGCTACTGCATGTATATGTTTGAAAAATTACGGAGAAGAAGGATGTAAATATTCTATTAGTACCTTTATCGAGTTGAAGGAGCTTAAAGAGTCCAATGATTCCATCTCAAAATTATTATAGAAGCTTTCTTAACTTTTGAATATTTTTTAGCCAGAATTATTGGAGTGACTTCAATAGAAAATTGTAATCATCGAAAGATGGAAATGATTTTCAATAATTTTTGAGACATTTCAAATTCGCCTATTTGAAATTAATATTTAAATAATAATAAATTAAAAGAAGAAAGAGTAAAAAATAACAACACCTCAAGATTTTTATTTAAAAAATTATTTAATGATTGGAGAAAGCGAAAAGAAGCGAAATGAGGAAAGCAAAGTCGGAAGTCCCTCCAAACGAGAGCTGTGAAAATCTCAGCTCGAGGCCTTCTAATTTCAAAGAGAGAAAGGGTTGCTTTTTTCTCCGACAAAGCGCTCCGCGTTGCTCAGTGCTCGAATTTTGCTCCTTAGGAGGTGTAGAACTCTATGCAGCTTTGGTCTGTCTCTCTCTTAATTCTTGATTTATTTTCCGTCTTCTTTTTAAGTTTTTATTACTATTTTGCCATTTTCGTTGATCATTGATCTCTGAAAGATGAAAGGAAAGCCAATTAGAATAAAAAGGAAAATACAAGCTTTTAAAATCATTTCATGGGGGGACTTCAGCCCTAATGGACGAGCCGCCACTGGTAATGAATGAAGAAATGTATGAGATATTTCAAGAAGAAATAAAATGCATGCAAAACAATAACAGGGACATTGGGATTTGAATATATTTGGGTTTAAAAGAACAATTAACCAATTTCAAAATCTGAGGAAGATGAGAGTTACTTTAATGAGAAAGAAAAATAAATTTGCATAAATTTTTAATTATTTTTAGATATCTATATATATATATATATATATATATATATATATATATATATATATATATATATGATTATTAGTACATTTCACGAATTATTTTTGTAAATAAATTTTAGAAAATTAATGAATATATTTTAAATTGTTTATCCTAAAAATTTTGGAAAATACTCAAATACGAAATTTTTAATTTCGCAATTGTAAAAAAATCTTACGAGAAACAAAAAATAGATATTATTTTTAAAATCGGTATGACAAATATTATATAATTTACATTAATTTATGTATGTGAATTTAAGATGTTTAGTTAATTAATTTTTTTGTTTAAGAAGGATGTAAAAATTGTATTCGTTTGCTGTTTGCAGTGTAAACACTATTTTTTATTCTTGAACTTTTAAAACTCCCTTTTGTCTCAAATTATCAATCAGTGTTCTGGATATTCAATGCAATCTATTTAAATCCTAAGGTAACTGTAGAAAACTTTATTTGCTATAATTTTTTAAAGCGAGATTTTAATTCAAAAACACAAAATATTCTTTCTGGGTTTTGTAACAGGATTACATTCAATTTCGTTTAATGGAATTATAAGTGGTTGCTCGTCAACTCTGTGAAATCTTTGTTTTTATTTTCATTAACGAAGGTCATGGTGAAAGATATATAAACCAGCGGGAGTGGTCTCCCCTAAACTTTCTTGTATACATCCCCAATAGGTACTGTTTCCCCTCCCCTCACGTGGAAAAAAATTCGAACCTACTGTAACCCAGAATCCAATGACTATCAGAAGGTTTTTCATTGCACATGATAGGGATTGTAAAATATTTAGGTAAAGAATCAAATTCAAAGAGATGCGTACCGATTTTCCAGTCTTGCAGGGTCAAGGACAAAGTGACTTAATCCTTCCGCTTGCTCAGAGATTGCTACCAGAACGCATGCGTATGGAGAATTGGATTAGAAAAATACTAATTATGCAATTTGAACGCCTTTTTCAACCGATTTAAACGAAATTTGGGCACAGATCTATAATTAATGTTAGCAACCGTCATACCAATTTTTATTTATCTAAGCCAAATGGTTTAGGAGATACAAATTTTACAAGTATTCGATTATACAGTCCGACAGATAGTCAACCTTTCGACGGATTTGGTCCAACATTTGATACGGACCTACATTCATGATGATAAAACTGTGTACCAAATTTTATCCATCTAGCTATTCAAGTTTTTGAGTTATAGTGTTCACACGAACGCGGACAGATAGACAGGTAGACTTCCTATAGACGGAGTTTGTCCAAAATTTGAAAGAAACCTACAAACTATGTGTAAAGTTCACACACCAAATTTCATCTCTGTATCTCTAATAGTTTTCGAGTTATCGTGTTCACAGACAGACATCATTCCAAAATTGTGTTTTTCGGACTCAGGGAGGTCTAAAACGTGGAGATTCGTCAAAATCTCGAGATCGAATTTTTTGACGATCGCAATATTTTCTCTTTGTGCACTTTGTATACGAGAAAATAAAAACAGAACCACAAAAGAAGTTTTACAAAGCTACAGCCCATACTCTATAACCGGTTAATGTCTCTCGTTTCGGTTTCATTTAATTTGTTTTTCGAAAATATGATGTTTTTCGTACAGATTGCGAGTGTAAAGATTTCAGCATTTGGAATCATTATTTGTATTTAATTCTTTTTTACTATTTACAAGGCTTGTAAAATAGTTTATTTCCCTTTGATAAATATTTTACAATGAAATTCGTGCATCGCGTGAAAATATCTTTTTGAGTCAGAAGATTTCCAACCATACACTTAAATGTCATTTAGCAATTTCTTTACTGTTTATATTTTTAATCCAAAATTAATGCAGTGATCGGCATGCAGAATTTCAGTGTATGTATGGTGCACATGATTTCGAATAATATTGAGACATTTCAAATTCAATATTTTATATGATTATTTAAATATTCATAAATAAATAAAAACGAAACTACTTTTTGATCTCTCCATTTTAGAAATATGTTAGTTTGATAATTTTTATGAAAATCCACAGGTTTCTTCTCGTAAACTGTCAACTGCCTTATTAAAAATGGTGTTTTGTAATAATGGAAATTAAATCGCAAGAATATTCATCAATTGAAAAGAGCGCAATTATTCTCGAATTAACGCCAGTTTGAAACTGAGATTTTGCTTAAGAAATAATTGAGTAAGTATCAATTGAACAATATTTCTTTGGAATCATTCAAACTTACATTCATTTTCCAGACATAGATTATACATTAATGGAAGTAAAAATAAACATTAGATGTGACGGAACGTGTTTTGAGAGCTCTACCACTTTTTTAATTCAGACTTTTTCTTATATATAATTTTTTCCACTTGACTGCTTTGTGATCAGACTCTATAATTCAATTTTCTCTAATTTAAAGCTTGGTGTTTAAAGTCCGAGCCAGTAAACGAAAATTAGAATTCAAGTCGTTATCTTCTGAAGGAATACAAAATAAACTAAGTGGTTCTATAGACTTCTGATTTTGAGGTTTCAGCGTCATCCGTAGCTCTATGAATGTCTTCTGTTTGGAAACTGGTAGGAGGAAAAACAATTATCAGAATTGTACATTTCAATTATTAGAAAACAGGGGATACGATGTTGAAATTGGAGAAACATTTGTATGCCAACTTAATTAGTATCATATGGACGAGTCTTCAGTTTTGTTTATTTACATTAAAAATCTTTAACATTCCTATTTTTATCATCCTATGTTAAGTCAACGGAATCGTCGAAGCAGAAGTCCAAAAGTAACGCAAATAAAGTCACGGTATTTAATGTGAGTGAACGAAAGAGAAAACTCGTCCATAAGAGATAATACACAGAAAAGTCCCAGAGGTCTTTTTCCGGAGTTTGATAAATGACCACAACGCCGCCATCCTCTATACTTCTGCCACTTTGATTTCTGCCTCGTCGGAAGGAAACCCAAGGTTTTATTGCCATATTAGTGTGAAGTATAAGATGTTCGATGTCCTTCTTGATAAGAACCAGTAAATTTCATTCGTGTATATAAACTTCAATCAAAGACTTGTATTGACTGTTTCACTTAGCATTTCACTTTTCTTGTAAATATCTTATTTATAACATTTATCTATTATTATATTTAATTTTATTGGCAACAATGTAAAAGATTTTTTTATTTTGACCTTATGATAATGATTTAAAGTGTAAATATATTGTGGAAAGTATAAAAAATAAATGCTATTTAAAATGGAAGATTCGCATTTCTTATTTGATGTGCTAAACAATTTTTATTTTTGCTTCTATCACTATTAAAACAATAAAAGGACAACATAAGAAGCCGACCCGTTCATGCAAATAAGTAAAATATCGAACGCCGATAATAACGAAAGTGGAGCTGATCTGTACACGGTGAGTGGAAAAATACACAAATTTTGGATAGAAAAACTAGAAGTTTGATTTTATCAAGTGGAGGCTCCGCTCAAAATAGCGGTGTTACTGCCGAAGAAGCTAAATTTTACTACATGATTTATCAAATAGATACCAAATATGTTGAAAATGTATGAACTATCATACGCAGTAATAACCAAACTAAATATACTGATTCCAAAACTAGACTCTTGAATTTATTTAAAGAGAGTGAAAATGCAAGAATTCAACGTTTAATCACTGGTATTGACTTAGATGATTTAAAGCCTAGTCAGTTGTTACAAAAATTAAGTTAGTAGCTACATCAGATGTTTCTGAAAATTTAATTAAAACTTTAGAGCTTGGAAAACTACCAGACTCTATTAAAAATATCTTAATTGTCAGTAAAGAAGATACTGATAGTTTGGCGATTATGGCTGATAAAATTTGCGATATGAGCCCTAAAACCGAAATTTACAGTACAAGCTATGAACACAATTCTTCTAACGAATTGTTAGATAGAGTTAAATATTTAGAACAGCAAATTTCTTCATTATGTATTCGTACTGGAGCTAGACCGAGAACGCGGAATAACAATTATTTCCGTAATCGATCTCGAAGCCGAAGTAACCGGCGCCATGATTTCAATCCAAAAGGGAAATTGTGTTACTTCTATTTTCAATTTGGAACCAAATGCTTTCCGGAGAAATGTCAACCTCCTTGCAGTTGGAATCAAAAACCACAAGAAAATCAGGAAAACTCAAGCCTGCAGTAAGTTCAGCGACGAACTCTGCTGCAGAAAATGAAAAGGAATGTCGCAAATTTCGCTTATTCGTCCGTGACCGAAGATCAAATTTGCACTTTCTCGTAGACAGTGGAGCTGATGTTAGCATAAATCCAGCTACGTCTCAAAATAAAAAGAAAGCAGAATATCTGTTATATGCTGCTAATGGCACTGAAATTTCAACTTATGGTATAAAGATGTTAAATCTGGATTTGGGATTACGTCGTGATTTTCAGTTTCCATTCATAATTGCTGATGTCACAAAAGGTATTTCGGGCGCTGATTTTCTTCAAAAATATAACTTACTTGTTGACATAAATAAGAAAAAATTAATTGATGGGATAACAAATCTCTTTGTGCTAGGTGATATAACTGCTATTTCAAGTGATAACGTTATAAGCACATTGAATAAATCCATAAAAATTTCGAATTTACTCCTTAAATATCCTGAAATTTCTAGACCTAATCTTTTCCCTAAGGAAATAAAACATGATGTTAAGCATTTTATTGAAACAAATGATCAACCTATTCATGCCTATGCACGACAGCTTGATCCCAAACGACTAGCGATAGCTAAAGAAGAGTTTACATTTATGCTCAACAATGAAATAAGTAGATCATCGATTTCGCAATGGTCAAGTCCTTTGCATCTAGCCACGAAAAAAGATGAGTCCTATCGGTCATGTGGGGATTACCGTCAGCTTAATGCTCAGACGATTGCCGATCGCTACCCCACACCTAAGTTAGAATATTTCCATCAAATATTAAAAGAAACCAAGATATTTTCTAAAATAGATTTATTTAAAGCATATTTCCAAATACCCATTGCAGAAGAGCACAAATGTAAAACAGCTATCATCACACCTTTCGGTTTATATGAATTTAACGTTATGAGTTTTGGCTTGAAAAATGCTCCTGCAACATTCCTACGATTTATCCATGAAGTTCTCAGAGGATTGGACTTTGTTTTCCCATATTTAGACGATATACTCATTGCATCCAAAAGCAATCAAGAGCATGAAATCCATCTTAATTTAGTTTTAGAAAGATTGAATACTTTTGGCTTAAGAATACATATTTCGAACTCTGTATTCGCTGTTGAAGAAATCGAATTTTTGGGATATCTAATTACATCCCAAGGTTCTCGTCCTCTGCCAGATAAAGTTCAAGCTATTATGAATTACAAAAGACCCGAAAATATTCAAGACCTTAGAACATTTCTTGGAATTCTAAATTTTTATCGCCGTTATCTAAAAGACGCAGCAAAGAATCAAGCTTTGTTACATGAATACCTTAAAGGTTCTAAAAATAAGGACAAAAGAAAGATCCAATGGACTGATGAAGCTGAAAAACAGTTTGAAAAGTGCAAAAATGACCTCGCAAATTCAACGTTGTTGTCTTTTCCCAATTCTGAATTACCTCTGTCATTATTTACAGATGCTTCAGATACAGCAATAGGCGCAGTGTTACAGCAATATGAAAACTCAACTTGGCAGCCAATTGCATTTTATTCTAAAAAGTTAAACGATACACAACAAAATTATAGCACGTATGACAGGGAATTATTAGACATATATCTTTTAGTTAAACATTTCAAGCATTATCTGGAAGAAAGAACATTTACAATTTATACAGATCATAAGCCCTTAATATTTGCCTTTCACCAAAAGCTTGACAAAGCGGCACCAAGACAAGCTCGTCAACTTAACTAGATCTCTCAGTTTTCGACTGATATTAAATATATAAAAGATGAAAATATCATTGTAGCCGATACGTTATCCAGGGTTACTGAAGTTTCAACAATAGATTACGATCAAATAGCTGACGCACAAACTCAAGATGAAGAACTGAAGAGCTTACAAACCATTACTTCCTTGAATTTAAAGGAGTACCCTCTACCTTCGGGGAAATACTCATGGTGTGATACTTCAACTAGTAAAATTCGGCCCTACATTCCACAAGCTTTTCGAAAACAGATTTTTCACCATATTCACGGCCTATCACATCCAGGAATTAAGTCAACTATAAAATTGATGAATTCAAAATTAGTATTAAAAAAGATGTGCAATTGTGGACTCGAACCTGCATTCCTTGCCAAAAAGCTAAAATCAATCGCCACACTAAAACAAAATTGGGCGAGTTTGAAGTACTTTCAGGAAGATTTTGTGTTGTGCATATAGATCTCATTGGTCCTCTTCCTCCATCGAGAGGGAATATTTACTGTTTAACTTGCATCGACAGATTTTCAAATTGGAGGGCAGCAATTCCTTTAGATAACATTTCAGCAGACACTGTGGCAAAAGCATTTTATAGTAACTGGATAGCACGTTTTGGAACGCCACACAAACTTATTACCGACCGCGGAACTCAGTTCAGAAGTGAAACATTGCAAACTTTGTCCAAAATCTGTGGCATTAAGATGCAACATGCTACAGCCTACCATCCTGCATGTAACGGCAAAGTTGAACGCCTTCATAGAACATTAAAAACAGCATTAAAAGCTCACAACAATCTGTCTTGGATTGACACGTTACCGACAGTACTTTTGGGTTTGCGTACTGAAATTCAAGAAGATAACAATCATTCAATTGCACAAATAGTGTACGGAGAAAGTCTGAGACTTCCTGGAGAGTTTTTTAGTGAACCCAGTATCCGAACAGCATCGGAGAGCTTTGCTAATAATCTCCAGAAACAAATGGAAACCGTGGGACCAAGGACCACTCGTAGAAATTCGAGTCGACACATATTTGTGAATAAAGACTTAGAAAATTGCTCTCACGTTTTTCAACGTATAGATAGAGTTAAAAAGCAATTGGAATCTCCTTACGAAGGACCATTCCCCGTAATTGAGCGGAAGGATAAATTCTTTACTATTAACATAAAAGGGAAGAATGTTAATGTATCATTAGATCGCTTGAAGCCAGCCCATATTTTAGATGAGGACAATCCCAAGGCGACAACCACTGATCACATCAAGTTGCAGACATCAGATAATAAACCAGATCTGACTCAGAAACAATCTCGCACAGGTAGAACTATTCGCTTGCCCGTCCGATTAAAGAACTGACTTCAAGACATTTTTACCTTCGAATATTTTAAGTGCTATTTGTAGTTAACAATTTTGAACTTTATGATATCAATGCTAAATAATTGTTTATGTTGGTCACACTACTCATATTTCCCTTCTTCGTAACGTAACATAGTTACTGGTGGGGGAGTAATGTAGTGGTTGAATTATAGCTCACGCAGCATTTACTATTTGTTAGTAAATATCGTTTTCTTTTTATTTAAAGCATTTATTTATTATCATATTTAATTTTGTTCATCACATTATATTTTTTGTGGCAACAGTAGAAAAATGTAGATTTTAGAATTTTGTTGATTTTTCCGATGCACACACACACACACACACACACAAAAAATAGATTTTTCTAGGAAAAGAAGGAAATAAATCGTTTTAAATGGAGTATTCACAGTTTATTATTTGATACGTCAAACAAGTTCATTTTGCTTCTTTCATGTTTAAATAAGTAGAAGCCAACGATTTCTAAATATCTCACCCATTTCTTCACTCAGTACCAGTGGCGGCTTGTCCATTAGGGCTGCAGATATCAATGATAAACGAAAATAGAAAAAAATATATGAATAACTTAAAAGGAAGATGAAAAATCAATCAAGAATTAAGGCAGAGACAAACTAAAGCACCATAGTGTTTTGCCCCTCTTTAGGGCCAAAATTCGACCACTGAGCAACGCAGAGAGCTCAGTCGGAAGAAAAAAGCAAGATTTTCTCCTTTTGAAATCAGATGCACTTAGTCTGAGATTTTCACAGCTCTCGTTTGGAGAGACTTCCGCCTTTGCCTTCCTCATTTGGCTTCTATTAGCTTTCTACAATCATTAGGTGGTTTTTTAAATCAAATTCTGGAGGAGTTGTAATCTTTGAAACTTTTTGGGGTCCTGATTACGAATCTGTAGTTTGTCCCCATAATTTTTGTAGTCATTTTAGTTATTGGCAAAATCATTAAAACTTTTTATCCCTATTTTCCTGCTTATAATTCAATAACTATCAATTTTTAGTATATCTTCATTATTAACAAAAATAATCAGCGCCAAATTTTATACAATTTAGGTCTATACAGGTTTTGTTGTAAGGATGAGTTTTGAGCTGATGAGCCGCAAGTGATCAGTACGTCAAGATTTTCAGGAAAATATTCAAGCTGGGAGTGCAAAAGAATTTATTTTTAAGCTCAAGGCACAAAACATTTCTTCAAAGTTCTGTAGAACTTTTTCTATTGTAATGGTATCATTCGGATCCTAGTAATTTCTTTACAAATTCTGAATGACGTCTTTAAAAGAAACTCATGTTTTTCTCCTTGGTCGATTTTATTTTGCTCTCCAATTTTTAATCATTCATTAACTGTCTTATATCTGACTTCTTCACTTTCTGACACAATGACCTTCCTTGATTTTACCTGCGAACTGTGTGGAAAACTATCAATTAAAGATTGAAAGCAAACACCATTTTTATCCAAAGCTTTCAACTATAATTTTATGTGCGAGGTTGATAAGAGGATTTGTTTTGTTTCCATTAAGTTCTGAGGAATCATCTACTTGTACCCTAAATTTAACATTTCATAGAAACCTTTATTTTGTTATCCAGTGTTGGTTTACTGATCTATTACCCCACTTATATACAAAACAAGACATTTTTGTATAGTCACCTTGCTGGAATAAAAGAATGGTCTAAATTTCAAAATCCCCACAAATTTGCCATTTAAATTCTTGATATTTTATTTTACTGAGAGGAAAATCAGGTTCTTCGCACAATACTTGCAAAATTGCTGAATGTGTTACAGGAATTGAAGAAAGAACTTTACCATTATGCAGAAAGACAACTCTAAAGCTTCTCCTGTTACAATCTATAATCATCACTGCAGGTCATGAGCAGTGGTGGAAGATAAATTAGCTATAAGTTCATGAATATCTATACACTAAAATAGTGATTCTTCTTGAAGAAAATATGTGGTAAATTCATTTTCTCAATTTTTGTACTAATAAAATGCTATTCTTATAACAAGTTAATTTATATTTTTAAGTTGTGATGCTAAAACTGAGCACTTTCTTTTGAAATATTTAAATTGGGTACTCGATTTGTGTAAATGTTGTGTTTCAGCATTTGTTTCTGGTCTTGCATACAAGTACAGTTTTATTTTATTATTTTACTGCTCTTAGTGTAGTATTGCATTTTTTACTTATTATTGTCCTTTTACTCATAAACTGATTTTTAATTGAAATTGCAATGCATTTCATTCAATAATATTTTACACTAATTTTGTTAAATGCCCATTCGCCTTTTCGATTTGTGAAAAATTTGTTAGTTAAACGAAAAAAATGTCATTTTTGTGAACAGCGTGTGTCATTTCCAAAAGAAAGCAATTGATATTCTGCAAACGAGAGATTCAAGTTCACATGCTTAATTCTAACTCGTTTATAGAACAAGTTGCGATAATGACACTTTGGAAACATAAATAATTAAGTTTTCAATAATTTGTTATACTAGATTTTATCTGGCATATTTTTCCTGTAATTTTAAAATTATCTTTATTGCTAAAGAAATAATACAAGAATAGGTTATCCAAAAGGATGTCAAATTGAATAGGTATATTATATTAGAATTCCTTGAAAAGGAACGTAAAATTATTTCCTGTTTCATCGCAAAATACCAGTTTTTAGAAAATAGTTGAACAATAAGAAGTACAATAAATTATTTAATTGAGCTTCAGCATAAAGAATATTACCATTTTCTTTACATCTGGAATTAAACAAATTTTCCACTTACATTTAGCAAAGTTGCCTTAAACGTTCTCGTAAGGAATTAGTGTTTACTTATTACAGAAGCATTGGCACATATTTTAAATTAAATTCACGTAAGTTTACTTCGTCAAACACTATTCTAAATTAAACTCCTTACCATTAATTCTTTTAACTTTTTTTATTAATTCTATGGAGATTTAAATACATTAACAAAAAATGCCATTGATAAATTCACTTTTCAAAAGTGAAACTACAGTGGGGAGGAAACACTTTAGCACGAAATTTCATCAGAGATCCTAAAGCAAAGGTGAAAACAGAACTCGAACCATCAAGATAGAAGAAGTCCGTTCCTGTGCAAATACGCCCTATACCCACTTTTAAAAATAACAGCTGGAAGATTTCTTCAGAACTCATAAGGTCGAAAGACCACGTATCAGTCTTTAACATTGGAGTCTTCACTGAACAGAAGATCGTGTTTTGGGGAACTGAAGCCACTAGAATGAACCCCCAGTGAGAAAAGGGACGAGAAATAATTTTCATTGAGAAAATCGGGACGCTGAAAATTTATTTACATATTTTTAAGTCTAGAAATAAGGTATATTTGGTCCAGGAGAAGACTTGATTGTTACGAAACCAAACGTAACAGGTATACTGTAGGATATTTAAAACTGAAATGGAGGGGCAGAAAGATTTGTATTTTCTCGGGTGTTTCGGAACATTTTCTTTTGGTTTATGATTGTATGGGAGCTCAGGTATGTAGAAAAGACAGGAAATTAGCAATATGTTAGAAAAAAGCGGAATAGGCAGTAGTGTTTTAATTGTGTTGTTTTTCTTCAAATGCGAGATAGTTCATTGCTGGAAGATGACATTTTTGTTTCCTCTATTATAAACAAACAAGGGAGTGCAGAATAAAAATAAAAAATATTTTATTAAAGCAAAAAATGAGAATTTTCAAATGTTATGTTTTATACATTTCTCTAATTCACATCGAAATCACTTCGTAGGGGTATCTGAGTGACGGTCATTGCAGTACCTCGAGTGCTGAGGTCGGAGTCCTATATGCCACCACCGGTCACGGCCCGACCCCACCCGCAGAAGGCACGCACTCGACGTTTCGGAAGACGAAACCAATATTTTCTCCTATTGAGTTTGGCGGTGGCTTAGATTGCAAAGATTGCAGTCCTTTGGCGCAAGACCAACTGTGTGATGCTCCATTTTTTCCCCTGCCACCCACGGATAGCCTACGCTCTCCCGATTTATTTCTCTTCGCTTCTTTTTCCTTCGCCGTTATTTGGTTATTGTTTCGCTTTCACATTTCCCGAAGGAAACTCACCTGCTTTAGTAAGCATTCGTTTTCTTTTATTAGAAATCACAAATGGAAAAAAATATATGTCGATAATTTTCTAAAACACAATTCAGATAATAAGAATTAAAATTTTGGGGTTATTTTGAAGTAAATTTTTTTTTTTAAAATTTTAAAAATTTTGAAAAAAAAATATCACATTCAAGTTCGATAAAAAGAGATTTCCGATTTCGGGGTTCTAGTGTATCTCTTCACCTTCTCGTTAATGTTGTCAGTTAATGGTTCATTTCAAAGATTGTTTCTTTGAAGAAGATTCTTTATGTCTGAAGCGTTCTTGCCATATGCATGTAGGAGTTTACAAGAAATACGTTTCATTGAAAAAATTTTTATTGAACATAACTCTCAAAAATCACTTCCCATCATATAGTCCTTTCAATATTCAGAAAATATGTTCACTATTTTTTTACCTTCTCATGTGAGAAAGAGAGAGAGTAGCGTAATCGACAAAAATTTTATCCTCGATAATTTAAAATCCAGGGATTCATATCTCCAGGGATTCTAAAAAGGATTTCTGCAATAATATCTGAGTAGCTATCTTCCCATGTGTATGTGAACAGAATAATTAAAAACCTCTAAGAGCAAGATTTATGGAACCTGGTATTTTGTCTTAACACTCAAATTGTTGATATGCCTAAATTGAGATCAAATTCGTTACAGGAAAGAGTAACTTTTACATCACGCATAGCTTCCCTTAACAAGCAACATCACCAATCTCATTTTTTTAAATTTCAAGGATTAAGAAAATACTCCATTTTCAGCTACCTATAACGAACATTCCTGAAATTTTTAAATATCTGATATGAACAAGAGACATGATGCTCCTTCTAGATGTGAAAAAAACAGAAATTGTCGTTATTGGTTGCTAAAGATTAAGTATTTTCTTCCTCCTTGAAGTTTCAAAAAATTGTGATAGGTGGTGTTGCTTGTTAAACTACGTTTCATTTTCTTTACTACATTATGAAATTACGAAAATTAGGGTAATGCTTATAAAGATATTTCTACAATCACATTGTCATTTGGCCCTTAAATGAATATATTATACATTTTTAGAATTGTATTAATATACCTGCAATCTGTCATTCGTATTAAAAAAATATTATTCTCATTTTTAGTAACGACGTCTGTTAACATTTCAGATTTCTCTGCTGTGTAGTGAATATACACTTCTAAGAAAAATAGACGATACCATGCGTCTCGCTCTCTTCCACTCTTTTGTTCATATCCAGGCATACGTCACATACTATTCAATCATTATAAATATGTTTGCATATCATTTGCAAAATCGAACAACTTTATTTCGCTTGTCATCTGCTTTTCCAATGTTCTTCTTAATATTAAATCAAGTGCTCTTTTTTAAAGTTGCATAACTATTATAAAGTATCCTCTAATTTTGGGGAGTTGTGTATCAAATGTAATTGACTGTTTGCATTTTATGGTAACTATAAATATAATTAAATGTTTCAAAGTATTATGTATATCACGAAGTTTCATCACATAAATCAAACTCGCATAGTGTATATTTTAATTTAAATGCATTATCTTTGATATTTTATTTATTCGTCGAAAGATATCAGAATTACTAAATGAAAAACAACTGCAGCAAACCGTCTGTGGGAAAAGTAGTTTTGGATGGTTCAGGAAAAAATTTAATGAAGAAAATTTTTGAAAAAAATATTTGATTGTTTAATGCCTAGACAACATAATTTTGGACATTATACACGAAACAATCACTGAAGTATACGAGAAGAACTCCTGACTTTCCTTAGAAACCTTTCAACTAATTGATTGAAATATTAATAACTGCTTCAGATACTAAATTGAACTGAGTTAATACTAAACTGCAAGAATGCTTTAAGAGGTTTCTGTTAACTTTAACCTTTAGGCTACGGGGACATAAACCAGAAAAACTCCGTTGAATGGTGTGAGTAAAATTCTCAATGGTGTCTGGTACAGCAGTTGTACCGACCCGCATTCAAAGGTAAACAGTTTTCTGGTACAACATTATACCCCCAGTAAGGAAAAGGTTAATGGTTGAACAGTCGTACAAAACTAATAACATAGATTATTTAACATATAACCTTCTAGTGAGGTAAATTTTATTAGTACTACTCTTTGAGCATGAATAACATGAACAATGAAATTAACTAGGTGTGAATAAAACTTCAATGCAACACCACTTTATAAAAAAATCTTATTGCTTTATAATCGTTTTATTACCTTAATGTTTTGTTCGAAATAAGACTTCTTCCTTTTTTCACTTCAAACAGCTCCTCTATGAAGGTTGCTGGTGCATATATAATATATGAACACTTCACTATCTGAATTTCGTTCACATGAAACAACAAAGTTTAAGTGGTTTTACGCATTCCAATTTCGAAAACGATTGCAACGCCGAATCCCAACTATGGAGAAGACAAATTTTCAAGACTGCTTTGATTGGAATTGGAAAGGAGCATTACTTCTATTGAACTTTTTAGCTATTGAATGTCGCATTTTTAAATCATTACCAAATTAATTGTAACGTGCATTTTCTTACTAATTTTTATCACCTCAGAATCTTATTGAATAATCAAATATTTATTTTTTTCATTCTGGTCAGCTATAGAAAGAAAGTTTTACACATTTTATAAATATGCTGTGGATAAGCCAAATACTATTTTTCACTTCTTTGCTAAGTCATTTTAAAGGTAATTAACAGTTATTGCTCGTAAAATTGCATTTACGAATGGAAACCCCGGAGAAAAAAACAAACTAGTTCTCGAAATTAAACTTTTCATGAAATTATCAAGTTTTAAAATTTTAATCAATAAATTATTCAAATTATTTCGAAGTTTTTAATACATCATTTTTCAAATTTCTTTAAAAGATATCATACAGCCTCCTGATGTCGTCTTTTCGACACAAACATAAAAATCAAAAGAGAAATATAAAACTTTTTTTGCTAAAGCTTTTGCATTTGTTTATTCTTCATAAACGATCTTCTTCTAAATAGCGTTTAATTTTTTTGAAATGAACATACGAATAAGAAACCAAAAACAGAGATATTTCTGTCAGTAACAACAGATCTTTAAAATCATTTTGCAATACTTGCTAAACATTCACCAGCTTACAGGCAGTAAAACTAAAGTCGAAATTCTATACATAGAATGAACAGATTTGTAGAGCATATTTATGAATACAAATTTGGTTTCGAAGACATTACCATGTACTAAAATAAATGTTCCAAATTTTCACCGTTGTCTTACTACCAGCAATTATTTATTTTTTTTAATTTGAAGAAGTTTTATATGGATCAGACCATCAAAGAAATTTATTTAAAAAAATGCACTATGTAATTAGCAAATTTCCTTAAACTGTCCTATAAAATGCGTGCTCCTATACCTTTGTATATAGTATTTTCTAATATCTGTTTGAACAATACGTCCTGCGGAAGCCGATTTAAAATTATGTTTAGTTCAAAAATTATATTTAGTTAAAAAATTATATTCTCAAAGAAGTTAAAAAAATTTCAAGATCGTTACGACCAAATCGCAAGTCATGTTGGACAGTTTGGTGTGTTTCCGTAACTTGTTATTAAGATGGTTTTTCCATTAATTAATCATCTTTGTCATCAACATCTTTGGGTTCATCTTGACCAAAGCAGTCGTCGAGGCTTTTCTGATCGGTGGAGTAATCAAGCATGATTAGGTTCTCAGCCATGTGTAAAAATTTTTCGAATTCAATACGTCATTTATTCGCCCCAAAGAAACGAGCTTTTCCCAAGCGTCTATTCTACACATTGGCAAATGCGCTTTTACATAATCGCAGATTTATTGGCTTTTCTGTAGACCTTTCATATTTAAATGCGAAGAGCAATAGTTAGAGAACTACGTTTTCGATAAATAACTTTCACAAGGAGTTACAGCAAATAATTTTCGTTCAACTTAAATACAAAATGAAAAGCAATTTCCCAATCAAAAGAAACAATTTCCATTCCTGTTTTATCATGCGTTTGTCGGGGTTATTTACCCACTTTGTAAAAAATTTTCCTGTCATCAATTATTATTTTGTTGAAATCATAGTCAACCTCCAGTGATTTAACCCTTGTGAAAGAATGTAATTTTTCCACTTTCCAATTACAATGAGTTTAACTTTTCTTACAGGTCGTGTTCGCATAAACGACAAACGTCATTCAGTCCCTACCGTAATGTCCCTAATAATATTTAAATTAATTTTTTTTATAAACACAGTGTTTAAGGTAGTGCAGTAGATCTTCTAATATATAAAATTGTTTTCCTGCATGTCTCATTTTGTCGGATTGATTTTGAGGATATTTATCAGCATCTTTAGGTTGAAGTTTTGTGAAATACGATACTTATGATATTTATGTCGTATAATATAAAGTAAAATGTTGTTGACAAAAACTTTTATTAAAGCGAGCCACAGAGGGTATAATTTTGTAACTACGTAGCCATTCCTATGAAAGAAAATTTATCCATATTAGAACTCCGACTACGAGTGGCCTTGACGACGTTCGCCATTCGAGTTGTCTTCCATTTTTTCTATTCTAATTATTTTCTTTTATATGTTTTAATTGATTTAATTAAGCAAGCATGATTTTTTTGTTGTTTGATTCTGTAGTAATTCGATAGTTAAATTTGAACAATTTTGTTGATGCAATCACTGAATGCTGCAGTCATTGGCTCGCAAAAGATGTATTGTTATCGCTATTGTTTCCGTCTTCTGTATTTTTCTTTTTTGTATTCAATTATCTGTTTTTTGCATTTTATTGTATGTTGCAGCGTTTTTGCGACATTCAGTCGAATACAAAGTTTAATTATTTTTTTTTAATTTGATATTTTTATTAAATTATATTAATTGTAATTGTTTCTAACGATACATCTTCTACATGATGCTTACAACGTTATCATTTGAAATAGCAGTTATATCACCTTGAACCCAGAGATTTGTTATTCCATCTATAATTTTATCTTATTTATGTCAATAAGTAAGTTAAATTTATGAACTAAATGACACACAAATTTTTCTCCAATCTTAACATCGTTTCCCCTGTTCTACAATAATTGAAATAAATAATTCTGATAGTTGTTTTTCTCCTGCCTGTTTCGAAATAGAATACATTCATACTGCTAACAGATGGCACTGAAACCTTAAAATCAGAAGTAAATGGTACCACTTCGTTTATTTCCTTGTACATTCAAAAGATAACGATTTTTACTGTTATTTACCAGCCCGGACATAAAAGTCCAAGCTTTAAATTAAAGAAAAAATTCTACAAATTAAAACGCAATTAAATTTTCTTTCAAAAAGAAATTATATTTATAAAAGGTGTGAATTTAAATAGTGGTATGTCTCACAAACACGGTCATTCTCATCTAATGTTTATTTCTACTTTCTTTATTGTATAAACTATATCTGGAAAATGAATGTAAGTGTGCATGAACCAAAGAAATTTTGTTCAAGTAATATTCACTGACTTATTTCGTAAGCAAAATAACACTCTCCAACAGGTGTTAAGTCTAGAATAATTCCGCTCTTTTCAATTGATAATTCAATTTCCTTTATTGCAAAACACCATTTTTTAACATGGCAGTTCACAGTTTACGTAAAGAAACTTCTCAAATTTCGCAAAAAATTATCATGCAATCATAGAACCTGAAAAGGAAAATAAGAACGCAGTTTAGTTCTAATTAATTTAATAATATTTAAATATTCATCGGAAATATTTGAATCTGAAATAATTCTGCATTCATATCAGTGCTTTAATTCTGGCTTAAAAGCATGAACAGTAAAGAAACTGTTACAAGAGATTTAAGTATTCGATTGAAACTCACCTTACTCGTAAATATATTTTCACGCGATGTAAGTACCACTTGTACGTCTGCATCTTGCTTCGCCATGATTTTCGAAACGTATTATACATGTAATAGAATACAACAACGCATAGTATAATTTAAAATAACATTGTATAACTGGAAATGGCCAATGAACATTTCAAAGAATTGGAGGCGCTTTCAACCGTTCAGGCGTTTTGCAAGTATTTTATCATAAGCTGGTTCGGTTACGTGATGCTCCTATTTCATATTTTTATTGATTATTAAGAAAAAATACATTTTGTCAAATGGGTGAAATATTCGTGATATTGAGTTTCCACAACAGATGGATGTTGATGATTCATTGAATTTTTAGGAGTTAGTGGTATAAGACTTTTGCTGGATTATCCTTTATTTTTCCACCATGCATTACAGCACCTGGGAGGTGTACAAAAGCTTTGTGGAACCCAACGCCTGTGAGGGGATCCTAGAACTAACATCAATATGAAAAAAAACATCACAATAAAACAAGAATGAATTGCATGTAAAAAAAAAGTAACTGTAAAATCAAAATTTCTGACATCAAACGGAAGACAGAGAAATGACAAAAAGACTACATGAAACAACATGGAAGTAATGAAATAAGAAAACGAAAAGACAAGATAAATTTAAACATAAACTTAGTAAAAACGGTGCACATTTCATATGCTTTGGGTTTATTACGAAGCGAAGGACTCTGCCTAGAATTAAACTGAAAACGATGCCGCCTTAATAAACTGTGAGGTAATGATTTGTTGCTTAAGATCTGGTGAAGCTATTAGCTTTATTAATTAATTATATACTTCCGATAAAATTTTAAATATGATTGTCTAAAAGTTGAATTTCTTTTAAGACTACAAGAGGCCCTTGAGTGCTTCCTCTTTACATTTTTCTGTTCATTCAATAAATATTTATTTTAAAAGTTTAAAATTTGCTCTCCCAATCCCATACTTTCTTGCCAGCAAAACGATTTCAAATATTTTATTTCTGAGTTTTTTTCTGTCAGTTACAAAGTTATGTTCAATTATTATCAGGGTAAAGACTAACCTATCAAGATAAAATTAGACATTGAGGAATATAGGTACATCAGACTGCGGGAGGCTAACTCAATAGAGGAGATCCAAACCAGGGGTAACGTTTCTATCCTACAATAAAGGCTAATATTTGACTCGTATTAGCAAAGGAAGAAGAGGTTGTTTTTACTTCCGACGAGTGCTCGAGTCTTGGTCCTATAGAGGAGCAGAACTCTAAGAGTTCTGGTCTGTCTCTCTCTTAATTCTTGATGATTTTCCGTCTCTATTTTTAAGTTTTTATATTACCATTTGCCATTTCGTTGATCACTGAACTCTCAAGTGGAACAGAACAATGATAGAATAAAAACAATACAAGCTACAAATAATTTCAGGAGTGGGTCTGTTGTCACTAATTGAGGCCGACTGGTATGATACGAGTGAAGAAATGTGTAGATGTTTTAAGAAGAA
>BGPR01019274.1:0-29565 GCA_013235015.1 Araneus ventricosus
TAAAACTCGGAAATATTTTAATTCATCATATCTTCAATAGTAAACTTCTAAGCCACTGAGGAATGAAAAAGTGAAAATTTACTTTTGGACCCCCAAAACATATTTACCTACACACCATTACGATCGCTTTACAGCTCATTGGTTCATCAGTTCATTTATCTCATTCAGATTGGAATGAAAATCCCCTCCAATAGATCATATGACCAAAGGTCAAATAAAAATGGATCACACAAACTATCAATTATCTCACAATATGAGAAAATCACGTGGGGTCAAGTATCCCTAGTTTCCTCTATTCATTCTTCAATAATAAAGAAAGTTCCGGAACTTTTTTGAACGTTGTATTAATTCCCCATATGTCAAGACCCCATTATTTGTATTTTTTCTAAATATTTATTGTATTGTTTATAAATATTGTTGCGCTGCGTGATAAGCAAAATCTGGAGTGTTTTGCCCTCGACTTTCTCGTATACTTTCGCCTGAGAAACAGACAGCCAAACAGACTTCTCTTTGACGAATTTATTCCAAAATTTGATACAGTTTTGATGTAAATACCATATAGAAGATTTTATCTAATTCATCCTTTGTGTTATTTTTAGGTTATCGTGTTTGCATGCACACGGATAGACAGATAGTCAACCCTTAAACAGATTTGGTCCAAAATTTGGTACAGATCTATAATTTTGGTGCAAATACGACGTGCCAAATTTCACCCATTTTGCTTATTGCGTACAGATAAATTGACAGTCTTTTCATCAACGGATTTGATCCAAAATTTAATAAAGATCCACAATTTGGTGCAAAGACCACATAACAAATTTCATCCATACAGTTCTTTACGTTTATGAGCAGTAGTGTAGGGACAGGCACCCAGCCAAAATGTCAAAAAGGGTTCTTTTAGACGGAGGGAGGTCTAAAACTTGGAGATTCATTAAAATCTCGAGGTCATTTTTTTAAACTTACAGTAGCTTATACTTCTTGAAAAAGAAAGCAAAAATGTTAAATGAAACGGTTCTGTTCTAAAAAGTGTGGAAAGAAAGTTGTATCGTAGACTTTTGAGAGAAGAATCGATTGAAAAGCTGGTAAACGCATCCGTGAAGACCAGAAAAGTAAAAAATAAGCGAGTACATATACATAAAAATTCGATACATATGCTAATACTGAAATGTGAAAGTGTTTCCTGATCTGAAAAACAAAAGCACTATGCACATGTTTGCGTTTTTTAAGTTTGAAATTGTTTATTTTCTTCAACAAGCAGAAAAGAAAACAGAAATAATGCTTTCATTCTCAAACTTCACAATATTTGTTTACTTCAATGCGTGAGAAGAAAGGTCTCCGCAACTGCAAATGAACATTTTTTTAAATATCAAACATCGGAAAATAATATCTTTTCCTATCAAACTCATCGAAGTAGAGTATTTCACTTTAAAAAATTTTGACGGAATAACAAGAAATATATGATTGTACCTATGAATCATGCTTAACTTGAATTTCTAAAAGCCCATAAAACCTTATTCCTTCACGCTACCTGCTAGAAAGTAGAAAAAAAAACTGCATTAAAGGAAGTTTTGAAAAGTGTTACGCGACAAGAATGTTTACACACTTTCGGATGAAAAGAATTGTCATCGCTTTTGATGTCGCAAAGCAAATTGTCTTTTTACCGAAATAATTCGAATTGTCGTCTAGAAAAGAAAAAGAAATCAAAAAGAAAGTAACGGAGAGTTGAATCGGTTGCCTGTAAAGAAGGCAACACACACGCACAAATGAAGATTCTTCAGAAAAAGAAAAGTAAACTTTTTTTCTTTTCATATTCTTACACGCGTGTTGAATTATAATTCTTTTCTTTATCGCTGGTTTGAAATAAATTTCATCGGTCGTTTCACACATTTTTGGAAAAAGTTGTTTTTACTTTTATCTATCGCAAAATGTTACAATGTTACCATCTGAATTTCATTTCTATTTCCTTCATTGTTTTTAAATAATTAGCGAAGGCAAAAAGAACATAATTCTTCCAAAAATTTAATAAGAACATTTTTTTAAAGACTAACAATCAATTTATACAATTTTAAAGTTTAGCACGTGGCTAGGAACTTTCTCAATAACAAATGCAATAAGAATCATTATTATAGAAATTTGGACATAATAGGCCATTCGACTAAAGAAGCCATTTGTTAAAGAACAAGTCTTATTTGGGGTCCGTACTATAAAAGTAAAAGCAAAATTCCAGAGCAAGTACTAACTAAATTAATGACCTATTTATTTTACGAAACTAAGCATTGTTGTTCTCGCTGTGTAATATTTTTGATGTTCCTAGTTTGAAATTTCGAAGAAATCTTCCCTTGTGTGCAATTTTTTTTAGGTCATTAATCATAGAATTGATTGCTTGAACATTCTTATCTGTATTCATTTTACGTACCGACCAGAACTTTCAGAAACAAATGTCTATTTGAGAATGTGTTTGCTAAATTTAACTACATCGACAAATTCTCCTCCAATCATTGACATTTTTTTAAAATTTTTAACAAATTTTCTGAAGACCATGATGTTTTAAAAATATTTTAATATTAAATGTTTACAACTTTTTAATTCCTTCTTTGATTGATGTTCATTCTGTCATGCAACAGCGTAATTGGAGTTTCTGTGTGGTAGAAATTTTCTTTAAATTAATTATATAAATACATTGTATTTTAACGGTTTTTTAAAATTCTAATTTTGATTACCGATTAGCTTACAGTTGCGGCTGAAGTTGCATTCAAAGTTGTCCGAGTTATTGCGGCAACTAATTTTCAGTAAGAAGTGTGACATAATTTTTACTTTTTTTCTAGTTGTAATCTTTTAATTAGAATATATATGCAAAGGGAGGAATATTTTATTCCATTCCTCAGCTGAATACGTTGCCTTTTGTCACTTCGTAACAAAAGAATTTATATTTGGGCAGAATGTAACAACATTCTGCCAACACTCTTAAATGCTGCTGCTGTCGAGTAGAGAAAGTGAAAGAGTAAGTGAATGGTTGTTGCAAATGAGAAAGTTGCATTAGGGGGACCCTGCTTTAGAAATTACTGATGTCACTGGCTAAGAATACGCGATATGACCTCAAGGCTAAAGAGTGATACATCATTGTTTCATCCTCTTTCACTTTCTATTTCTCTTTTATTTTCAAAGAATTGTAAGTTTAATTAACTTGAGTGTTGCATGTGCCAAAATACAAAGATTTGCCTTTTTTTATTTGGATTTGTGTATTTTCTACTTGGCATTGTACTTCTTCCTCAGTCACCATTCTCTGATGTCTGAAATATTTCTTAGATTTCAGTCGAATAAAGACTCGCATTTAACTTCATGAGATTTCGAGCAATTTGAATAAATTTTTTTCATCAACCGAACTACAAAGCCGTCGTTTCATAGCTAGACATTAATTCAGTAAATCAAAATCTCGGGTCATGAATCTTCCATAATTAATGACAAGCAAGCAAGTTTACTTTACATTTGCATTGCTCATCTTAAAAGTTTTTAGCATAGAACTATCTATAATAACGAATTAAACTTTCATGAAGTATAAATATTTCTTCCAGAAAAAAATTTTAAAAAGCAGTGAATTTGAACATTTACACAAAACAGCTTTGCTTACCGATCTTCTTTAGTGACAACAAAAAGGGTATCACAATAATAATATAATATTTAGGGGCGTGTTCCATTTACACCCGAAATAAATGGTAAAAGACTACAAATCTCAAGTGAAGATAAGCAAAAGGACGGTAGTTGCACATTAATGGCAAGAGAAAAGCACTGAATTCTTTAGATCTCTCTAGTAAGACCTCAGCAAATTAATATTGCAGAATTCTCAGCTTTTTATTCCCTAATGATTTTTTTATCAAGTTTAAATTTAATCAAGCATAATGCAGAGAAAGTTGCAAAATTAATGTCTATAAACCCTCTGGCTGCGTATCCCGTAATTACTCGGGTTGGAAGCAAGTCTATTTTCTGCTAAATCCTGCACTTTTCACGGGCTAATGTGTTTAGTTAGTAGTTTTATAACATTGGATCATATTATACTAATAAAACTTTGCATATAAATAACAGCTCGCTAGGCTCAACGGTATTTGAACACGTTTGCAAGCGTTGTATCTGAATAGTGATTTAAACAATTACACAGTCAAAGGGTTAAAATCTTACGCAAGATAAAATATTAGAGGGCAAAATGAATTAATGTGAATGAAGAAAAGTGAATACGAAATACAAAAATACGAAAGGAAGAAAGACGGTATCGTTCAAAAACTAGGGACAGGTTACGCGTTCACCAAGCATTGACAATCTGTAGTGTAACGATGGCCGCGGTTTATGGCTGAGCAAAATGAAGGCAAATGTAGACAAACTGTTGTCTTTCAGAAATTTATTTACAGCTCAGTCACATTTATGCAAAATTACAATATTCCTTAATCTTGACTAATATAGCTATATAAACAAAGAATCATATGAAGAACACTCGAGGGGAGGTAATGCACTCGGATGGAGAATAAAAATAAATGTTCGTCCGTAACAGGACCGGATTTGAGACAGTTCAGTGGAACTTGCCTGAGGTATCTACTCAATAATTCTAGAGAATTACTAACGCTGCATTCTGCTGGAAAATTCAGTACGGTTTCCGAAGTTCAAGTGAGCTTCAGCAAGATCAGGCCTGAGGTCCGGGGTCAGTCCGCAAATAAATCTAACACTGCAATACGTTGGAAAGTTCAATACGTTTCCCGAAGTTCAAGTGAGCTTCCGCAAGATCAGGCCCGAGGTCCGGGTCTGTCCAAAAACACAAATTCGCGATCCCGCTTGCGAGAAATGCAAATCGGGATCCCAAAAGAATCCTCACGAGACCACTCTGATTTCTTTCCCCATAGAAGCCAAAAATCGATCTCTCTCTCAGAACCTCAGCCCACCTTCTTTACTCTCTTGTCGTCTCCTCATCAGCAAGTAATATTTCATTTCACAAAACTTCAAAAAGTCGCCCATCACCATTCATCCTGACTATTTCATCTCCCCCAAAGGCCGGTTTCGTGACCCAGTAGTCAGTCAAAAGTTCACCTTTTGTATTCTCCTAATAATACTGCATTGTCCACTCCCAGACATGTTGGGGACTCTGCCAATCAACGTCTGTGTTAGGCAACACCTGTAGCGGGGATGGTCTGCTTGACCAAGTGAGGCATTTTCCTTTCACCGGCATGTTGGTTCCTGTCAAACAGTGTTGCGTCAGATAACACCTGCAATCCTAGAATGGTTACTGTTACTAGGTGATTTCGCCACAGTAGCTGCGCTAGTAGCACAAAAGCACCAACAAAAGCACATAAAACCGTATTAGTAATGTCGCTTTTTGCTTTTTAAAAAATTTTTTAAGATGTTTGACTACTTCAAATTAATATTAGCCAGTTATATTGGCTTTTAAAGATAACTAAATTCTGAGAAAATTGCTGTATTATCAATAGCCACTTATCTTAATATGCGGATCAGGCTTTCTGATGTATACTAAAAGCATAGTAAAAGAGGGCTCCTGTCGCTTAAAGGATTACTTTCCAGTGTTTTAGACATGTTGGTCAATCGCACGAAAAGCTGCTTTTTACAGTCCCGGGGTGATAAAAATTAGAAAGTTCAACAAATGTCCTAATATTTTTGTAAATATGTATAATTTTAATTTTTAGGAAAGCTAATCAATGCGTTAATACTAAAATAGTTTTACTATTTTAGTCTTATTATTTTCTACTTTTGTCTTATATTCATTTTTCAATTAATATAAGACAAAAGTCTCCTCCGCGGACACCCCTAAACATGAAATTCGAAATAGTATTTATTGAAACTCAAGCAATTTTTTTTAAAAAAATGGGGGGTTTTCAGTATTAACTAGTTTGCAGTCTCTACTTAAGGTCTAACCTGAAATTGTTTTTTAAAAAAATTTACTTTCTACACTTTGTCCCCAGTCAAATACGTCTTCCTCCGTGGACAAAGAAAATAACTTTAAAAAAATATCATAAATGACAGCTCATGTCAAATCATCATGAAAGAGTTTATAAGAGCGGCAGACAATTTGTTCTTTAAGGAAAAATTTTCGTTCTATTGCGAATTTATTGAATATATTCCAATTTATTAGTTCCATTTAGAGCTTGGTAAAGTTCTCAGCGTCCAATCCGTGGACATCATAAAAAGTTAAGAAAAATCTAATTTATAATTAAAATACAAAATTTTGTGTGTGTGTGTGATAGGTTTAGTATCGAATTTAATAAAAATAAGTGTACCACTTTATCCACGTAAAAACCAAAGCGCTTAAAAATTAAAAACATAGTTTTTGTCTCCTCCGTGTATACAGCATCTGCACAGAGAGGATGACATTGTCATTGAAAGAGAGAAAATCTCAAAATCATGATATAGTTAGATAAATTAAAATAATATCAATTAAAAGTTCTTTGGTAGATATTTTTTATGAAATTTAGTGATTTTCTTTTGTATTTTTAAAATTAAAATTGAAATTTGAACATTTTAATAGCTAAATTTATTTTTAGAAAAAATTGGAATATCAAAAAATTAAAAAAACAAAGCAGTCAGATGTTCAAATTCAGAAGAGAAGAGAATAGAAAAACTTAATACGAGACGAATATTGTTTATTAATAAATAAATATATGATATTCCTCAATCTAGCATATAATTGATTACTTTCCTGCAAAATGTTGACTTTCATTTATTTGAAATTGTTTGTAAATATTATTTAACTAATGCACAGTCAGCGCCATTATTTAAAAAGTGCTATTTATTTAAAAATGTTAAGTTTTCTTGCACTGGTTTTTAATAACTAATTTTATTGTTTAATTATAAAAAATAAACATGTACAACATTTGCCCAATAATTAATCAATTATGCTTTCGTTTAAAATGTAAAAGTTCCGTTGACTAACATATCTCCTTCTTGGACAGGTCAAAAATTTTAAAACTAAAAAAATATAGTGAGAAATAAAATAGAAAACTTGACCACTAATATAAGGTTATTTATTAAGCTTAAATGAAAGCATGCATGCACATCCATTTTTAAGATTTTTTACATACATTTGTAAAATAAAAAATTTTTTAGCTGTTTGTACCTTTTTCATGAGAATGACCCATGTGCTATCTTAGAGTTTCTTTAAGTATCTCATTGAAAAATCTCCTTCAAGAACTTTTTTTGAACGAGTGAACTTATGCACAGCAAAATAAATTAAATAATGGTGCATTAATTAATGATCAAAAACTGAAATTTATATTATGCAAAGTGTTTGTATATTTCAAAGGAATTATTTGAAGCAAAATATATATCTTGTTAATTTCTGTTCATTTCTTTTGCAGAACGTGGAACCGTATGTCTTGAAAGTGCCTGTAATTCCATAATGAATTAAGTGGTAATATTTCATCTAATTTATCAATACAATGAATAAACACTTGCGAATTATATAAAAATAAATATATATTCTTAAAGAAACATATAGATAATAAAATACATATTTATCTATACTACTAATAAAATATATTTGTAGAATAAGGCTTCACTTTGATTACAACTATTTTTTTCAATTCGATAGAAAATTACCGTTAATTGCTATTATACAAATCATGTGCTTCGAATATTGGATTTACATAAGAAAAAATGAAGGTTATGTTTATTTCATAGGTAATATAGTGGATATTACATGAATATTATTAACTTCAGTATGGGCTCGATATATGTCACTGTATATTCTGTTGAAAATACAAAATTTTTATTGTGCTCTGAAATAAAATCAGACAGAAAAAATTAAACAGAAACAAAACTTTTCTATAACTAATAGTTTCCTTGAACAACTATATTTACTCTTGCATTCATGTCAACAGTGTCCTTAACTATTTGCACCGCCTGGCCAAAAAAACAATCTAATATTTATTTATTTAAAGAAGGCCACACTACACAGAAAAATGCATTTAGAGAGTGTTATAAACAACAAAAGCACAAAGAAAAAAAGCCACAACGAGTAAATAAAAAAATGCGCTATAAAATAAAAAGTTGAACATAGAGAAAACACAAAATCATAAAAATTTTGCAAACGAATATTTCGTCGAACTACCTTTGGCACAAATTACAGCACGTATTCGTCTTGGCATTGATTCTATCAATTTATGCAATGTCTGGACACATATTTTTGGCCACAATAGCATCAATTTATAGCCGAGATCTTCAATGGATGAAGGAAGATTCGTATCATCTTTTAATGCCCTTTCAAGTACGTCTCACAGATTCTCAATGGGGTTGAAGTAAGGACTTTACGGAGGTCAAATCAAGTTTGTGAATGAACCCTCATGTTCTTGAAACCAATTGTCCATAACAGGAGCTCTATGAATCCTCGCATCCAAGTCCAGTCCAACAGAAACCCTCCATATCAAAACATTTCCTCCAGAGGCTTATACAATGGGTACGGTACAGGACGGTGCGATACTTCATGTGCTTCTCTTCTAACCCTGATGCAACCAGTATGTTGGAAGAGAGTAAATATGGACTCATCTGACCACATGATTTATTGTCATTGCTCAAGGGTCTCATCTCTATGTTCCTTGACAAATTCCAGGTTATTTTTTTCGGCTAGCTGCAGCAACTAGATACTCGCTTGCTGCTCTACAACTCTTTAACCCCGTTCCTTTGAGTTCTCGTCTCGAAGTTGTTTGCAAGTTCTGGGGTCAATTTTGACTATTAGATTTTGCTAATCGTTTCAATGGTCTTCGATCACGATTGTTTAAGATCGTTTTTCGACCACACGTTTTCTGAAAAGATTTTGGCTCATTCACCTCTTTCCAGGAATTAATAATACATTGGACAGTACGCTAGTCTTGCTAGGAGATAGCTGGTAATGTCAGCTATCTCCTGGTAGAATTTCTGCCCTTGATGCAGGGCAATAATTTGTCCCTTCTTGCACTCTGACAAACACTTTCCGCGACCACGTATAACTCTTTCCGTGGTTTTTGCTTTGAAATGTAACATTGCGAGCTGCTTCTGCACGATTTAAAGGAGGTAATGGGCGCCAAATTATGCAAATTTTTCTATGACATTTTAGAATTTACATGCTTGAATTCACATCGATAGGTTTTTTTGGTCAGGCAGTGTACATCCTATCAATTATGTGTGACGGAGCACCAAGAGTACGTAGATGAGAAGCCACCGGATAATTAAGCAGTATCTCGCTTCCCTGCTGGATATAATAATGGTTTGGGGTGGAGTTGCCTCCACTCCAACGATCAGACGTACCTCCTGCGGGAGAGGTTGGACTGAGGTAGGTGATGGCCATTAGGACTCCACCCTCAGATTCTATGTTAATGTTGCGACGACTATGATTCAGAGGACCCCGGATGCTTTGGCAGGCAGTGGATAGCCATCTCCTAGTGGTATGAGTGGAGGATAATTATTTTGATGTGATTAACCCGCTCGACCAAAAAATTTCTTTAAGTAAGCATTTTATTTAGTATACAGGAATTTCTTTTGTAGATTTGGAAATAAGGAAATAAATTTGACTAGATTTCATACATAAGGTAGCTCGGTATTCCTGGAGGCCCAGGCATACGCCCAGTTGACCGACCTTAGGAATGCCACTGCCTATGATGGCTTAGTACCTAATGCATTTAAAATAATATTTAAAACAATTTTAGAGTCTGCGTGGTTAGAAATTGTTAATGCCTCAGATTGTGAATGAAAGGAATCGTTTAAATTTTCTTAGAAAAATCATGAATGAAACAAATGCGAAAGTTCATGAGTTTACTAATGTTAAAGAAAGTATTGCGATACTGCTTTGTCGGACTCTGCTACCGTCTGTGGGCAATACGATGTACAAGAATAGCTTAAAATACAAAGAAAAAAAAGAAATTCTCCTGTTTTGTCGGGATAAAAGGAAATTTTATTCACACAAAAAGAAAGCCATTTCCTTAGTCATTATGGCAATCAAGAGGTATTTTAATGGTCATATAGGAATCACAAATGAAAAGCAAAAGATCAGAAACGAGATATACTCACTTCCTGATAGAGGGACGATATTAAAATAAGTGAATATTCGGAAAGATAAAGAAGTAATTATTTTCCTTTCTTTTCTTCCATCAAGTTCTATCAATTACTTCCTGGAAAATCCTTCATTAATTGAGGATTTGGGGAAAAGAATACTACTTTTTATTTATTCTTGAAACCCAAGAATTAGCTGCCTTGAAACAAAGAATGGTGGAATATCCTAAGACTGCACATGTCTGCAGTATTGCTAAGTATTCTGGGCCTGAGGCATACTGTACAAAAAAAATATTGTAGGCTCCAAGTACATAAAATACTGAAGAAAGTAAATTTATGATTTATTATTACATAAACTATACTAACCATAATTCTGCAATTATTTATTAAAGCTTTTCTTTATGGCGATGAGTTTGAATTTTGTGTTAGTTTATATCTACTAGCCAAATGAGACTATTTTGGGATTTTACTTTTAAATTTTGGTTTCTAGATGAGACGAGAACGACATTTAGAGCGGCTCCTCTTCCGATTTCTCACCATACCAATGAAAAAGGTGATGAAAATAGTTAACAAAATTAGCTTTTCAATTTCAATTACTTAATGAACCAAATCATCCCACCACCCAGTTGTCAAATGTGGCTCGTCTTCAGCTCTTTTGTAATATTCTGTGGTTTGATCATGGTGAGTTTGGTGAATATTTAAGAGGTCTAATCAACAGGCCAGCAACCTGTACAATTGTTCTACAAATGAAATTCAGGATGAAATGTAGGGCATCATTTTCTTCCGCATGTGCAGGATTGGCAGAAAGTTCAAGGATCAAACTGGCAGTTTGAAGCAAAAAAGGATTAGTCAAATTATGATTTCGTTTATTAATGCAAAAATCCTAAATTAAGGTTATTTCTAAGCATTATAGTCTAGAAAATTCTATACACCTAATAAACAAAAGTTTTGCTCAATATTATTGTTTTCTTTGTCCCCTAAATCTTTTTTATATATTTTTCTTTATTTTATTTTATTATTAGCTATTTTTTTCACTTATTAATTCCTATATATATTTATGTACATTATCTTTTGTTTTAAGTATTTTATGCTTTATATTCATGTATACTGTAAATATTACTTTCATTATTGATATTCACTATTAATTTTGTGGAATTTCGTACAATTATTTTTAGTCCTATTTTACTCCCTTCATCCATTTCTTTCACTATATTGTGTTTTATCATTGTTTATTTACTTTAATTCATTATTCTTCATTACCTTTATTTATTTTTTTTAAAGGAATTGCTTTTGGCACACTGTTTTAATTATATCTGTTACTCGCACTGCAAAAAAATTTTGAGTCTCGACATTCCGTAGTTTCTATGTAAAATGACCCCACTGAATCCGAATATGACCCCATTTGTTCTATCACCCACCGTTTTCGGGACGCCTCTCTATTTTTACTCACTAACTGGTAATTTTATGCCATGAATTTGATTTGGGAGGGGAAACAATTATTTTAACTGTTAAATATCTTCTGAGGGCTACAGAGAAAGTTCCAAATATGAACATTTGTAGCAAGGAGATTTGGGAGGATTTGCTTAAATTTAAAAAAAAAATCAATAAAATTACCGGTTTTTCTGGTTTGTTTTCGCAATTTTTCATTATTTTCTACATCTAAACTTCCAGCCACTTTTCCTTACTCCAAACACCTACATAATAAAAAAATATATTTCAAAATTTTAAAATGCGGTCGGGGAGAGGTCCTGCAGTCTGACAAGAAAGTTTAAATATTCACTGTACAACGTTGCCGCTCTTATTTATTATCACAGCTATGTAATTTCATGGTCATGAAGGGGGGGAGATTATTTAAACAAAAAAATTTAAAATAAATAAATAATCAGCTCCAGAGAAAACGGTGGGTGATGTCAAAATGGGGTCATATTCGATTCAGGGGGTCATTTCACATAAGAATTCTGCAGGAATGGGGCCGATTTTCATGCAGCGCAGTGTACTTTACTTCTGTAAGTAAGGTATATTTTAGTTTCTTTTGATTTTGTGAAAAGATTCTGTGTTATTATTAAAAAATATATATTATATTTATTTTTTATTAAAAAATATTTTTTCTGTGTATGATTAGTTTAGTTGTTTGCGCGTCTCACGTTCTTTACTTCAACAGTAATAGAAAATATCAAACATCTAATAGTTCTAAATGCCTATTTTTTACATATAGGAATAATATAAATAGCGTTCTTAATCAGTTAAAAAGAAACTCCAAATGAACTATTCAATTTTACTTCCGAAATTAATAATCGGCAAAAAAATCGATTCAAAGTTACTAGCCACTATTGGCGAAATTTTAACTATTTTATTCCCCCCCTCTTTTTTTCGTGTTCGCAGAGTTCATCACGTACTACATAGTGAAATTTTGTATCGTTTGCAGCCAGAACCGGCCCTAGGGAATATGAATAGGTGAAATAATAATTACAACCCTTGTACATATATAATCATAATTTAAAAATTTTACTGATGTTTTTTTATAACTCTAGTTAAAGTGCGCCTCATCGAAGATTGTGAGTTATATTTATTAAAAAAGTTTTGAAAATTTTGTTCTAGTTTAAATTTTCGAAGAAAGAGAATTTTGAATTTTTAAGGTACATTTAATAAATTATTGTGGGTGTAAGTACAACGCGAAATTCTTTGTTGATTTTAAAGGAACTGTAAACGTTTGTCCAATTAATAATACTTCTTGCAAAACGTATTAGTTTATATACAATGTTTAATGCAGAATATTTCTCCAGTTCCAAAGTCCTCCTTCCACATAAAGTTTTCTGTGTTTCCAGACATCAGCATAAAGATTATTACAGACTGATTTAAAAGATGTATTATAAGATGAAGAAGTGGAATTCACAAGATTTGAAGTCCAACTTAGAGAGAAACTGAAAAGTTCATGCATATGCAAATGACGCCGAAAGAAGTAAGATCTTAGACAGTTGCTCAAGGCTGAAACTAATTCTTGTTTAAACGTCTCTGAGTGAATTTCTCGAATCACGCATAATGTGGTGAGAGGTATTTCTCTTCTTTACATGTCGAGAAAATTTGTTCTTTTCCTAAATACACGGCGCAAAGTAACTGCTGCGTATTTATAGTACGCCATCTTGTCCAGGCAGGTGACATTAGTTTCTCGGAAGGCTTAAGCGCTTTCAAAACAGCTGCATTTATTTGAAGCACTTGCTATGACCATAAATTCGCCAGACAGACCTTGCTGTCGACATTTATCACTTAGAAGTAGCGTGTAAGAACCGACATTAAGACTTAGCGACTAAGTTTGGCTTCTATGGCTTCGTAAAGTACTGTGGACGACTACCGACTCATATTAACCATGCATTGAATTGGCCATTTTTCTGGTCAATCAATATATTAAGCAGAATAAATGCAACTTAAATGGATGTTTTAGAGAAAATTGGCAATTTAACTGCAAAGACCGAGAAGGTTGTTTCTGATATATGCGCACAAAGAAGTATAATACGCTTTTTCAGGGTTTTTTAAATGCAAATCGAAAAGAAATTGAGTTTGAAAAATGTGATAGAAAATTAATTACTTTTCAATAAGAAAATAAAGGTTTGATCTGATAAAAGAAAACAATCAAACACTGTAAAAAAGTAGAGTAGGGGGCTTTGTTGATAAGAGTGAAATAGAGTGTTCAGAATGAGAAATTACTGATTGTGTCGCGGATAATTAATCATTAAAACTGTAAGGTATCTAGGCCTTGTGTGTTTTAGAACAATATCTAAAATTACTTAATAACGGTCCCAAACACCATTTCACCGTGATAATTTAACCATAATTTCGCCAATCATTATTCTTTGCTTAAGTTTTTATTTGTAGAAAAGAAATAACCGTGCTTTATTTCCTCAAATAAAATCACTCCCAAATTCCATTCATAATAATCAATCTACTCAATTTTAAATCGTTAAGTGAGAAAAGATTTAATATCAATTTAATTTAAATTCTATTAACGCAGAGAAACATTATATCAGTATTTATTGACAAAATTTGACATTTTTATTATTATTGTTAGGTTTAAAACCAAAATTTAACAATTTGGTTTTGAATTTAGCAGCAATAATAAAAATATTGATGGCAATAAAAATAAAATATTTTGGTAAAAATTTTACAAAGCAAATAAAATTTAACAGTGTTCAATTTGATATAAGAAAAGATAACAGCTTTTTTTTATGGAACAAAGATTTCACCTTATAGAATTACGCCTAATCATAGAATTTTTTATAGTTATTCAATTTTTTCCATAAGGAAACCCCTATAAACTTAATTAAATATTTCTCTATTTATCAATAAACTGGTAAGTTCTTAATTCCTTAATGTTTAAGACATTTAATATTCTTGAAATATTTATGTTATTTTATGTGAATTAAAAAGCTTTTACTTATCATCTGTGTTTAAAAAGTAACATAGACATTTTTTTTTAAATTTAATCATTTAATGTACCAATATAACTTAGTCGACAATAATTCTGAATTCCTTCAGTTTATGTTTAACAGACAAAATTTATAACGTCATTTTTCGCAAATCTTATTATAGCACTCAGCTATAATATATTTATGCGTATCTGATGGAAAATATGTCGTTTTTCCTTTCAAAAAAATGTCTCCTACTTCTTTTCCTACCAAAATAAACCGAACCATTTTTCAAAAATTAAAATTTGGAAATTATAACTGAATCATAAAATATAAATGCATTCCCATATTTCTTTAACTGCTTTGCAAATATGGAAACTAAAATTTTGTATTAATATTTTCTTCGCATAAATAAATGTGTGTAATGTATGAGCATGCATAAAAGAGGTATATTAAACATACACGCTATTCTTGTATATTTTATCCTGCAGTATTATGTCTTCAAAAATATGGAAGTAATTTGAAATATGCTTTTAAAATTTATTTAAATGAGCCACAATGAGGCAAATTTTATGTCCGTGTTATCTTTGCTTAAAAATTTATTTATAAAACTTATCTGTATTCTCTGCAAATCCTTTGCGTGTGAAATGTGATGGTCCTTATTTTTTTCACGCTTTTATTTAACTTTAGTTGTTTCATATTTGATAAAGATGGAATTTTGAAATCTCTTTTTCACTCACTTTTTGATCTACAAGAGTTTTCAAATTTTGTACAGTGGTGTATTCCCCATAGCAATATGATATTTTAATATTTTCAGAGCGTAAATGTAAGTTGATCTATTAAATTTTAATTAAATTTTGACTCACTGTGAGAGGCGCCATCTGGCGGTGAATTTGAGAAAAATTTATTGCTAGATTAAATAATATTTTTAATGATGTGTTGTTAAATATATAAAAGACTAAGACTAAAAAAATATTGAAAATAAAAAAGTCTTCACAAAACGCAATTTTATTAATGCAAGATGTCCACTCAAGTCCTTCTACCCCACATTAACTTGAGAACGGCGACAACTATTTCCACAAACTTGGTGTGTAGGTATAGTAAAGTGACTATACGCTTCACAGTGAAATCGGTTACAACGCCACCTTGCGGCAAACAACGGAGTATCTCGAAAATGGTACAAGATACGGGGAAAAAGTCAATTACAACGTTGTAGAACGTTATCGATTTAGTACAAAAATACACATTGTGTACATTAATACGAAGAACAGAACGCTTAACAGGCACATTTGTTTGTTCTCTATTTCCAAAACTGTGACTTATCGAAAGATGTTAAAAAGGGAAAAAACAATTAGTTATCGCAAGATACCTTTATTTCCGGTGTTCAAAGTGCTCTCCGTCATCTACAATACAGATTTAAGCACTTATTTGAATTTCACTTTGCACACGTTTTAGAAAATAGTTGGTGCTCTAGCACAAGCAACAGTAATACGTTATCGAAAGTCCTGCAATGTTCATCAAGGTCCATACACCTCAAGATTGACTTATTTCCACAGGAAAAAGTATAATGGAGCCATTTTTTGCCCGAAAAATAACATTTTCTCCTTTTGTCCATGTCTTGTGTCATCACAATTTCGAAAAATGCGAACAAACAAATGTGCATTTTGAGCTTTCTGTTCTTCGTATTATTTTGCACAAGGTGTCATCTCGAACTAAATCAAAAACGCTCTACAATTTGTAATTGACTTTTTTCCCGTATCTTGTACTGTTTTCGAGATAGGAACGCTAACTCCGTTGTTTCCCGCCAGGTGTCTCTGTAACCAATCTCACCGTGTAGCGCATGGTCACTTTACTATACCGGAACACCAAGTTTGTGGCAATGATTGTCGCCGTTCTGAAGTAAACGTGGGGTAGAAGGACTTTAGTGGACACCTTTATACTGAAACGTAGAAATTATTTTTTGTTCAAAAATATGGAGATCAAAGCAAAAGTATGAAATTGTGAGGCGCTGAAAAGAATACCATAAGGGAATTAAGCCACAGTGCATATCACAAGGAAAAAAAATTCCTATCATAAAAAAATTAAAAATATAAATTAAATTCGATTCAAATTCCAATTTGCTTAGAGTATTTCTATAGGCACCTCACGCTTCTACGATTTTGCTTTGACCTCCATAGTTTTGATTTAAAAAATATTTTCTACATTTCAGTACAATAATAAAGCCGTGATTTAAAAAACTTTTCTTATTTCTTTACTTTTTAGTGTAATTTTTAAAGGTTATTTTTCATGTCAATATTGAATTTTAGGCGAGAAATTTTATTCCATACTTTCACAAGGCCTACCACTAGCTTTACGGTTTTGAAAATGACTTTCTAATTCTCTTCGATTAGTCAGAAGTTCATATGCGACGGATCAGGAGATTTAGCATCACATGAGAAATAATTGAGTTTTGTTCTATTTTTTTCAATAAATTCTTTAGTAAATTATTAAGTGTGACTTACTTCGTTTTAATTTAATTCAAAAATTTAATAGCATTATGAGTAAAAAAATTGCATTCCATCTTCAATATTAAAGTACTTAAGCCAAAAAAATGAGATAAGAATGTTATCTGGTTTTCTGTCAACTGTCGTTAATTTCAACATCCAGGTATACAAAAAGCTTGAAACAGTCCTAAAATTGTATCTGAAGCTTGTTTTAGGTTCTTAGAAACACATTTATGAATATAAATTCACATTTTCATGTTTTATTCCCTTAAACAAACCAGTTTTAATCCACTGTTGCAATATTTCTCGATTTTTTTCTCTTATTGAATGTAAAAAAGGGTGTAGGGGAAAAAATCCAAAATCCGCCTACAGATAAAAATGCTTCATCTAAGGAACACTCTAGGCGAAAATGCACCAAAGATAAAGGAGGAGAAACAGTAGTTTAAAAACAAAATTATTTATTAATAAAATATGAAATGAGAAAGGTATTTGCACAGATGTTTATTTACAGATAAGACAAGAGAGATTTAGGGTTTGTTAGTTACTTAAGTCACATATAAACTTACACCTATGTTTAAAGATTAGTCACAGCCATCGCCCATCACAGCCGTGCTAACAGGGAAGAGACCCCCGCAGCTGCCTACGCTCACATCTAACGCATCTCTGTTCTGCTTGATTTCAAAAAGTCATCCCCCCCCCCCCCCCCGATTCGAACATTACACTTGGTTTTTTAACGGAGAAACACCCACGCATCAAGTGATTAGTATGGAGAGACCGCGCGACCGTTATCTCTCGATATCTTTCCGCTGACACAGCAATATTCAAATGAGCTTGTACGGAAAGTGAGAAAATATTATTGGGAAGGAATTAAACTTACGCTTTTAAGCTAGACTGGGAAAATACAATTCCTATGTGAATGTACATAAACAGAAATTGTGGCAGAAATTTTTCCTTCAGTATTCCGAGTTCAGAGGAAGAATGTAGGATGATGAAAACGGCATTTTTCTAAGCTACTCAATATTTGAATTTTGTTTAAAATCTTATTTTAAAATGAACTTAACATTTTCAATGGTTTCACAACACTTCTCGCAAATATTGTGCATTTTTTGTATTCTGTGGAAAAACATTTTCCTTTTGAAATGTTAGTAAGAATCCCTCTCCTCTTTGGCCTGAAGTTTAGAATTCTTTTTTTCTGTTGGGAAACAAAATTTATCAGATTTTCCCCCAACTCATGAATAACATTACTTATTCTCCCTCTAGAAATGGCGATTCTTTGTCTTCTATGGTATGTTTGAATCACAGAGCATGAATAATTCTCTTCGGAAAGAAAAACACTGTAACCATCGCATCGCCATTTCCGAAGACTATTTTATGATCAAAAAAAGATTTTTAAAAAATAAACCGATCGGTCATTCAATTTATTGAATTCTATATTGACAATAATATTTTTTGCATCATTCAAGAAAAACTTTCAACAAATTGGAAACACTTTTCGTATATGTGCTCTGTCTGTGTTGTTATAAATCAAAACCAATATGCATAATCGACTCAGACTAAAAGACGAGCCTTAATGCAAAAACATGACTTGATTTTGGCAGTTAAATAAAATTTTGGTCAAGAATTTTGGTCAAACAGAAGCCTGCAGCTTTGTGTGACCAAGCATTATTAAAATAGAAAACGACACTTGCCATTAACAATAATACAACCTAAACAAAATAAAGACGAAAGCTGTTGGCAGTTAAGATTACAACATGCTTAAATGATAACATGAAATAAAATATGCAATGAAAACCATTATAAGAAATAAAAGAAATTAACATAAAGAAATACATAAATATACAAAATACATTCAAAAAATGCATTCAAGTTCAACTTCATGTTCTGTTCTCTTTTAAATTGTTACAATTCAAGGTACAGAATGAGAAAACGTTATACAAGTGAACAGGGTCTCGGTCCATACGGCGACATCATAAAAGATACTGGACTGGTTAACAATCCGTTACCGATGGCGGGTCTTTCTAAGAGAAGATGGATGGAGTCACTGCATGAAGTATGATGTAATGAGACCTATTTTGCAGGTTGAGATTTTGAGATGCGTGGAGGTAGATGATTTTTATTTTGAGTGGATGTTGTGGTGGCACGAACTGGTTCTATTGGTAACGATCCGAGACAGTTTCTGTTTTACTTTTTCGTACTGAAATCACATAAAAATGAATTTTTTGTTCCTAATGCAACAGTTATAAATCCATACCAAATATTTCCAAGAAGAAATGCAACTACAGTAGACAACTGTTAACTGGACTTAATATTCTCTAAGTAGGTTATGAATCACTTCATTTTATATAAATAAATTATATGCAAAAATATTCCATATTCTTTAAAATAAATATACAGTCGACGCTCGTTATAACGACCACACATTATAAAGACCATTCCATTATAACGACCGGTGATAAAATCCCCAACTCAACTGTGTTTCCATATGCACTCTATATTATTTTACTTCCGGTATAACGACCGTCCAGTGTCGTCTAATCCCAATACAACGTCCGAATTCAGAGGACACTCTTCCCGGTATTTTTCCAAAATTCCTTTATTTTCTTCTTTAAAATCTATTTTAGAAATATATTTTTAATTGATAAAATTTTAATTTTGATACCATTGATAAAAAATAATTTGAGTATTTAGTTCGGATCTCTTTAAAAATAGCCTATTTTTACGGAATCGTGTACATTTTTTAATTATATCCATTATAGCGACCACTCGTTATAAAGACCTTTTGCTGTGGGACGCGGAGGGTCGTTATAACGAGTGCAGACTGTATTATTCTTGACACACTAAAGAAGGGCCTTTTCTAAAAACTAATTACAGTTTCGTTACGTTTCTCTCCCACATCGAAGCTACATATGAATTATTTCGTGACGAACCTCGTAATTTTTATCAGGGTCAGATGTCGAGGATAATGTTGAGCTGGAACTCCATTCTCTAGACTTCCACATAACACTAAAGGGACTAACATTTACTCACAATGACATCTGGCCCACGTACAAGGAGAAACTTCGACGGATTTCATTCTCGAATTTGCAATCCATTGAGCCCAAAGCAGACACTCTACTACCAGACCAACGCGAGCTAACTACCACAGAAAATACTTGTCCTTAGGCCATTTATGCAAGATGCCCACTAAACTTCTGAGCGCCTTCTATTTAACTTCATAATATTGACTGCTATGTTAGTAAAAGTTATACATTATATGATCAAAAGTACCCGGACTCTTTCGGATTTACACATTTTTTCGAATTCCTCCAGAAAGGCAGGACGAACTGCCCTTGAACTTCGGCCACGTAAAGAATAGGCTTGAATTCACATATTACAATGAAAATGCGGTCATAAGGACATTAATGGAACCTTTCAGAAATTGAGGAGAAGAAAATGATTTCTTCTTCATCATTTTCCGCTCATCTCGTTTCACAGAATTCTGATAATGTTTTGCAACTTTCATCAAAGTTTTTACTTGTTCTGAGCAATACTTATAAAATTAATCGTAAAAACAGTACATTTATACGGGAAGATATAAAAGATTTTTTAAAAAATCCTAAATTTCATTTTTCCGCTTGTTTTTTGCTTATAATATGCAGAATTTACAACCAAATTAACGAAACTTACAAAATAGGTGGTAATATAAAAGCGAAAAATTATACTAAAATTGCAAGTAAATACCTTGAATATTCGAAAAAATATGAGTATTTGTAGTAAATAATTTTTATCTGAGCATGTGCGGAACGAAGTTTATTTTTTCTTTCGTAATTTCAAGCCAGATATAGGCGGCAGCATATATAAAAATTCCAGTTGAATACCGTTACAATTCAGAAAAATCGGCATGCAACGAGCTTAATTTTAGTTATCTAAGAGAGGCTAAATGATAAGTATTTTTCTACAAGTTAATGTTTTCTAAACTTGAACCTTCCAATAGTTTTATTGAAACGTATAAAGGTTGAATATGCTGAACAGCCATGTATATCCATAAATAAAGTAAATAATTAAAATTGCAATTCTACGATTACTATTCGAAGACCAATATTAGTTTTATGAAATCGGAACTTGCTCGAAAACTATACGAACTCATTTTCGCTTATGAATGGCTGATTCTGACCTCTTTAAAAATTTATGGTATCTTTTCGAAAACGAAAGGTCAACGCAATACTAAAATACCTGGCAGGGATTTCTTCCCTCCTTTTTATGTTTAGCTATATTCTCAGTTAACTTTTTATCTTCACATACCATTATGAATTTTTTCATGCCAAACAGTGAAAGATTTTTGACGATTCATTAGAATTTATTCTTAGATAAACATATTATTTATCACTATCCAAAATCAAATATTAATTTTAAACATGGTTATTCATTTCATATTCTTACTTTAGTTCATAAATTACTAGTTAGAAAAACTATAGCAGTTGTAGAGATACAACTTTACCGTCTGCATCAGTAGATATTTTTTTCTCCTGCCTGGTTCACTGTCAACGCAACCTTCCTGACTAAACTCGAAGAGAATATATTAACATTAACTACAGTTATAAATTCCAATTCCCTTGATTGTTTTTCAAGATATTAATATCATTCCGATGTTTTTATAACTCTAATCACAACCATTAATGAACATTTTTTTATCTTGGTGTCTTGCTCTGGATTTTTCAGAAATTCTTAATGTTTCTGCAGTTTCAAAAATAACTAACGTTGTCATCAGTTGGAAAAAAGACTAATTATATCAAGTTGCTCATTTTTGTTTTAATTTTGCTTTCATGAGAAAAAAAATGCATTTTTTGCAGCAAATTTGACAAAAGAAAGCGATACTGGATTTAGATTAGGAATAACAACAACAAAAAAAAAGGATTCAAATGATTAAGTCAAAATCAACAATTAACCTTTTTTCCCACTTAATCGTTTTCTTCACAAATTGTATGAAGAAAATAAACGTTCATATATCAGCTACCACGTTAAGTGTTTATCATTCACTTCAAAATCGCCGATCTTTGCTATAATTTTCTTTTCTTTGTTCTAAGCATTTTCAAGTGCAGTGATACCTTCTTTTAAAGATACTTTTAATAACGCCTCATAACTACATTTTCGAGTTGAATAAAAAACTATGCTCATTGAATATTTGCTTATAAAATTTGTGAATAAGGCTCATAATTTCTTCAGGAAATTCAATCTTCCTTTTGAAAGGAATTTTTAAAGACTTATGAACGTTAAAATGATTTTTGATGATATTTTTTAAAAACAGGCTTTTATTAGTGTACAAAAAAGTAGATTTTTTATTTTAAATTTTTCTACTTTTTAGCCTTTAATTTATAATTTATTATTATTAATATAATGGAATCCTGTTATAAAGTTCTTCCTAAATTCATTACCAGGTGGAGTCACAGTTATGAAATAAAAATTTAATTAAATTAATAGATTAACTGATAATTAAGATCTGAAAATATTGAAATAGCTTCTTGTCATCAACAATACACAAGCGTACAAGATTTCAAAACTCGTTGAGGCCTCCGTGGCCTAGTTGCAAGGCCTCGGCTTTGGGACCAAAGCGTTCCAGGTTCGAAACCCTATTCCACTGAAGATCCGTCGTGTATTGGGCCTGTTGCACGCTAAATCATACACCAAACGTCCTCCCGCTGGTGTGGCGCGGAAGCTTGAAGAGGGAGTGCCAGCTTAGGTGCCGTCCTCGTCATCTGACCGCGGTTCAAAATGACGAAGTCCGTACCAAAATAACCGTGGTGTTGTTCCAAAACGGGACTTCAATGTAACTAAACTAAACTTCAAAATTCTAGCTCATCAGGGAAAAAGAGAGAAAAGTCGATTACAAAATTTCGTCTTTATAGACATCAATGAAACAAATCTAGTCAAATGATGGTACGTATCAAGGATTAGAAATGCTTATTTAATATCACTCAGGTCCCTCTCGCTAGCAAAATGGCACAAATGCGCCTTGCTAGAATTCAACATGGTGGCGAATGAATTTATAATATCACACATTCAAGAATTCTGGCAAAGCTACAGATTTTTCCCATGAAACTTCAAATAGTATTTGTTTCATTCCTTATTTTGCTTTATTTCGTTAGTAATTTTCTTTCTTTAAAGAGAAAAATGCACAGAAACATAATAATTTGTTTTGAGATTTTCTAAAATAATAATAAATAGTTTAATCAATAATTAAAAATAATGAACTATTGACTTATTTCAGAGAAAAATGATGTAGATATAATACATTCATATCTATTTTTGCCTAATGCATGTAAATTTCTGAGAAAACCGCCGGTTTTTGGTTTGAAAGAAGAATCTTGCATATCATTAGTTAAGGAATTTCAGAAAATGAGACTTTTTTCTAACTAATTTCAATAGTATAAATGTTTCGCTTCTGAATATCTCAGTGAATAATGAAGATAATTGCTATATTTTTCAATTTTTTTAATGAAATTTAACCACCAAAATGCATTCTGTAGAGTTTAGCTTGCAGTAACTTCTTCTTTTTCAACCTTTATTTTAAATGTTACGAATTGTATCAACAATTTTACAACGGACTCACTAAGCTTCAGAAAATGTGTTCACTTTAACATTCGAAAATATAATATTTTAACCACACGGACAGATTGGATCGAAAATTTGTCCAGAAATCATCAAAAATTAAGAAATATCTGTATTCCATAAGCAAAATATTTTACCACTGATAACTAAATGTGACTTAAAATCATCTGTAAGTATTGAATCAGTGAAGTGATGGTGGCTGTGAGAGGCGAATAAAATAAATCAATATATCAAAAATAAGTAATGAAGTTTTCAGTTCCAGATTGCCTCTAACAAAAGAAAGGCAATTACTGCCAAAGGACAACAGTCCTTTTTATTTCCATGGATACGAGTTTTACTGCAAATAACCTTTTCAAAAACTTGAATTCGACTTTTGGTAATTAATGATGGAAATGCTTTAGCTAAGTTCCTTGCCAAAGCTCACATTTTGGAGAAACTTTCCAAAAAATGCTTCTTTAGGAGAATTCGTGTATTAATAAACTAATGAAACTTCCTCCCGCTGTGTGCGGATTTCGTGTGATTTACTTCAAAGAATTGAATATAAAACTGGAAAGAAAATCGATTTCAATAAAGGTAAAAGAAGGAAAGACTGGTCTTTTCTGTGATCTAGAATTCCATTGGAGTTTTGCGAATCGTGTGACTAAAAGAGTTCATATATTGATTGGTTGTTGCATGGACACAAATAAATGCGATTTTTTTTTAATTTTAAGGAAATTTTATTAATCATCATTTCTTCTTGTTTATTATCTCATTATTCTATTACAGAACCAGGCAAATTCCTTCTTACTCTTTCCTATCTAAATTTCTCAACCGAAATGATTAGTGACAATGAGAAATGAAAGCAAGAAACGAAGAGCTACGTATATTGTTGATTACAACACTGGCTGTATCTGGATTTAATGCAGTCCTTGCCAACGGGAATAATTCACATATTAATGAATTCATATAGAAAAAGAATCAATATTTAAAACATGCGCATTCACGTATTTTTCATATTTATGCAAAAATTCTTTCAGTTTTTGGACATCGACATTTTTCCAACAGAATACATTGAAATAAATAAGGCAAATATTTTTGTCTTATCATTAGAGATAGCGGTTATTGCAAAAAAAAAAAAACAGTTTTCGGTTATACTGGTTTTTTCACCTCCGGTTTAACCGGGCTGTTAAAACGGGTCAAAATAACCGGTTTTCGGTTTTTTTAAAAAAAACGAAACAACGTTCGTAAACAAATTTTTTATTATTAATAATATGCAACAATACAATAAGGAATATCAATAAATAAGTAATTAATCTAATATAAGTAACTAGGCAGTACGCGTACGGCTTTGCCCGTGGAATCAGGACTTCAACAAAATGAAAAAAAAATGAAAAAAAAAACGCCCACAATGACATGAAAAAGTTTTGAAAACAAAATGAAAACAAAAGATACACATTATTGATTTTCCCGCTTATTTTTTTTCGCGATAAACAATATAAAAAAATTGCAACGTAAAAATTATTATACTGTAAGCAAAGTATGTGAGATGAATAAATACGTTAAGATACTGCCGAAAATAATAATCAGTCACCCAATTCCAGGTTATGACGGAAATTAGCTCTAGAAAAATAACTTTCATCTGCCCAGGAAAAAATTAATTAAAGAAAACGGGAAAAGATATTTTAACCGTTCTTGTTTTAAATCCGACAGAACCGTTCTATTTATAAGCTGAAAAAAATTGAAAATAATAGTGTTATTAGAAAGTTGGATGCAACAAATTCAAAAACAAAAGTAACATTCCGATGGCAAAACTGACTATTTTTTAGAAATTTCTCAAAATTCAGTAAATTACATTAGAAATTCAAAACTAACTTCATTAGAACGGAAATCGCGTGCTCTTTACGATGGTGTATCTATTTTTTCCGTACAATTATCCAAAATCATGCTATTGAGAAATTAGAGCGAAAAATCACCCAAAACAACACAAAACATTAAATAAAAAATTTTCTAAATTAAATTTTAAAATTTCGGCTTCGATGTGCATTCAGTCACCATTACGACTACCTGTGTGCCAAATTTCATGGTTGTAAGTGCGATAGATTCGTCTGGACATCGCAGAGAAACACACACACACGCACACAAGCATTGTCTTTTATAATTATAGATGATTATAAATAAGTAATTAATACAATAAGTAATAATTATAAATGAGTTATTAATACAATAAGTAAGTATTGAAAACAAAATTTTAAGAATTGTATTAAGTATTGTAGACAAATAAAAAAAGAAATTAGATAGTACAGACGTAAATAATTGTATTTTGTGTTGTTTGCGTCTATATGTATAATAATAACCATGTCTAAATTTTTATACATTCCCCCGGTCCTATTAATCATATTTATAAAAATATTTTTAGCACACTAAAATTTTAAACAAAATGTTCCATTCTTCTCCGACCAATACTAATCGAGTTATTGAAAGCTTGACTATGACTATTTTAGACCATCTCAATGTCCGCCTTGAGGATGCGGAGCCGTTGATTAGCCTAAGATGATGAAATTGAAAACTTCATTACTCGAACCTAAAATCAAGCCCATCTTTTATAGCTGATTTTGCCGGTTTCTTTACCCAGTTATTGGATTTAAAATTAATAACTGGTTATAACGGGGACAAAAAAATAACCGAAAAAAACCGGTTAACCGAAACAAAAGAAAACAGTTTTCGATTTAAACCGGTAGGTTTTTCCCATCCCTACTTATCATTCAAGAAATGTAACTTACTGTATGTTTTGTTAATAGTGAATATTTCATGCTTGATAGAATTTTTATATAAATTTTGCATCTTTTTCGATCCTAGTGCAATTTCTTTTATTTATTTCAATTTCTTTATTTAATTAGACTTGTGCACTTTATAATAAACTTTAGTAGTCTCTAAAATATGCACGTAGTAAATAACATATACTCTAAAAAATGGGAATATCAAAAAATAAAAAAACAAAGCAGTCAGATGCTCAAATTCAGAAGAGAAGAGAGTAGAAAAAACTTAATACGAAACGATATTGCTTATTAATAAATAGATATATGATATTCCTTAATCTAGTATATAATTGATTAATTTCCTGTATAATTTTAACTTTCATTTCTTTGAAATTGTTTGTAAATATTGTTTGACTAATGCACAGACAGTGCCATTATTTAAAAAGTGCTATTTATTTTAAAATGATAAGTTTTCTTGCACTGGTTTTTCATAACTAATTTTGTTGTTTAATTATAAGAAATAAACCTGCACATCATCTGCCCAATAATTAATCAATTATACTTCCGTTTAAAATGCAAAAGTTCCGTTGACTAACATGTCTCCTTCGTGGACAGGTCAAAAATTTTAAAACTAAAAAAAACATTGAGAAATAAAATAGAAAACTTGACCACTAATATAAGGTTATTTATTAAGCTTAAATGGAAACATCCGTGCAATTTTTAAGATGTTTTGCATACTTTGTAAAATAAAAAAAAAATTTATTGCTGTTTGTACCTTTTTCATGATCATTTATATCATTAACAAATCTCATTCAAGAACTTTTTTCGAACGAGTGAACAACAAAATGAATTAAACAATGGAGCATTGATGAATGATAAAAAACTGCAATTTATATTATACAACGTGTTTGTAAATTTCAAGGGAAATATTTCAAGCAAAATATATATCTTGTTAATTTCTGTTTATTTCTTTTGAAGAACGTGGAATCGCATGCCTTGAAAGTGCCTTTAATCCCACAATGAATTAAGTGGTAATATTTTATCTAATTTATCAATACAATAAATAAACACCTGCGAATTATATAAAAAATAAATATATATTCTTGAAGAAACATATAGATAATAAAATACATATTTATCTATACTACTAATAAAATATATTTGTAGAATAAGGCTTCAATTTGATTACAACTATTTTTTTCAATTCGATAGAAAATTGCCGTTAATTGTTATTATACAAATCATGTGCTTCGAATATTGGATTTACATAAGAAAAAATGAAGGTTATGTTTATTTCATAGCGAATATAGTGGATATTATATGAATAATATTAACTTCAGTATGGGCTCGATATATGTCACTGTATATTCTGTTGAAAATACCAAATTTTTATTGTACTCTGAAATAAAATCGTTGAATTAAACAGAAAGAAAACTTTGCTATAACTAATAGTTTCCTTGAACAGCTATATTTACTCTTGCATTCATGTCAACAGTGTCCTTAACTATTTGCATAGCCTGGCCAAAAAAAGTCACACAATCTAATATTTATTTATTTAAAGAAAAGCACACTACAGAGAAAAATCCATTTACAGAGTGTTATAAACAACAAACACACAAAGAACGAAAGCCACAACGAGTAAATAAAAAAATTCGCTTTAAAATAAAAAGTTGAATATAGAGAATACACAAAATCATAAAAATTTTGCAAACGAATATTTCGTCGGACTACCTTTGGCACCAATTACAGCGCGTATTCGTCTTGGCATTGATTCTATCAATTTATGCAGTGTCTGGACACATATTTTTGGCCACAATAGCATCAATTTATAGCCGAGATCTTCAATGGATGAAGGAAGATTCGTATCATCTCTTAATGCCTTTTCAAGTAAGTCTCACAGATTCTCAATGGGGTTGAAGTAAGGACTTTATGGAGGTCAAATCAAGTTTGTGAATGAACCCTCATGTTCTTGAAACCAATTGTCCATAACAGAAACTCTATGAGTCCTAGCATCTAAGTCCAGTCCAACAGAAACACCCTCATATCAAAACATTTCCTCCAGAGGCTTATAGAATGGGTACGGTACAGGACGGTGCGATACTTCATGTGCTTCTCATCTAACCCTGATGCAACCAGTATGTTGGAAGAGAGTAAATATGGACTCATCTGACCACATGATTTATTGTCATTGCTCAAGGGTCTCATCTCTATGTTCCTTGACAAATTCCAGGTTATTTTTTTCGGCTAGCTGCAGCAACTAGAGACTCGCTTGCTGCTCTACAACTCTTTAACCCCGTTCCTTTGAGTTCTCGTCTAATCGTACGAGTGGAAATCGTTTTGCTTCCCTTATCGAAGTTGTTTACAAGTTCTGGAGTCAATTTTGACTATTAGATTTTGCTAATCGTTTCAATGATCTCCGATCACGATTGTTTAAGATCGTTTTTCGACCACATTTTCTGTGAAGATTTGGGATCATTCATATCTTTCCAGGTCTACGTTGGACAGTATGCTAGTTCTACTAGGAGATAGCTGGTAATTTCAGCTATCTCCTGGTAGAATTTCGGCCCTTGATGCAGGCCAATAATTTGTCCCTTCTTGCACTCTGACAAACACTTTCCGCGACCACGTATAACTCTTTCCGTGATTTTTGCTTTGAAATGTAACATTGCGAGCTGCTAATGCACTATTTAAAGTAGGTAATGGGCGCCAACTTATGCAAATTTTTCTGTGGCACTTCAGAATTTACACGTTTGAATTCACATCGTGACGTTTTCTTGGTCAGGCAGTGTACATCCTATCAATTAAGCAGCATCTCGCTTCCCTGCTGGATATAATAATGGTTTGGGGTTGAGTTGCCTCCACTCCAACGATCAGAGGTACCTCCTGCGGGAGAGGTTTGACTGAGATAGGTGATGGCCATTAGGACTTCACCCTCAGATTCGATGTTAATGTCGTGGCGACTATCATTCAGAGGACCTCGGATGCTTTAGCAGGGAGGGGATAGCCATCTCCTAATGGTGTGAGTGGAGGATAATCATTTTAATGTGATTAACCAGCTCGACCAAAAAAATTTCTTTAGTAAACATTTTATTTAATATACAGGAATTTCTTTTGTAGATTCGGAAATAAGGAAATAAATTTGATTAGATTTCATACATAAGGTAGCTCGGTATCCCTGGAGGCCCAGGCATACGCCCAGTTGACCGACCTTAGGAATGCCACTGCCTATGATGGCTTAGTACCTAATGCATTTAAAATAATATTTAAAAAAAAAGCTTTTAGAGTCTACGTGGTTAGAAATCGGTAATGCCTCAGATTGTGAATGAAATGAATCGTTTAAATTTTCTT
>BGPR01019275.1:0-29565 GCA_013235015.1 Araneus ventricosus
AGTGCTATTTACTATTTCATTGGTCGATTTCTTCGAATTTCAATAAAACTTCGTTTGGAATTCTACGCTTTGTCTTTGGACAGTTTGGATAGTGGATTTGTTTCGACTGACGTGGTTGGAAAATATGGCTTCAAATTCTTCTTCGCGGTGCAATTCTTGTCGAATACAAAATGTTATTTATGGATTTCTCGTTCATGGAATTTAAAAAGAAACATAGATTCCTAACATTGAATGAAAAAGCCAAGCTCTGGTTCCCGCTTCGCTGAAAGCGAAGTTGCTGATGTTATTTTAAGTTTCAAAAATTTCCCTGGAACCCACTTGAGATGCCTCAGGCATTGCGTGCGGAATTTTTCCTTTTGAGATGTCGCGGGCATCGCGTGTGCGAGAGAACAAAAAAAGCTCAATGCGCACCCAAACTTTTGTTCTTACATCGTCTAGTCATCCTGCTCTTGGCAACAAAAAGTTGGCGATGCTAAGTGGGGAGAAACGGCTGGGTACCATAAACTTCAGTTTAACCTATTTTCGAACGGCTCTTGTAAATTGGAAGTATAATCAGATGATGAGGATTACACGTGAGCTAACATCCCACCCTTCAAATCGCGTGGCAACATATTTAATAAACACCAAGCTTACATTCATGGCGAATCTTCCGGTGAAATTGGTCTTAAATCTCCGATCCTGAAATCACTTTACTACTAGACAACAAATGCCAAACAATGTCTTCCATAGAACCTATAATCGAGTTCTAATTTTTTTAGTAAAAAGAGAACATATTAATCTTTCGAGTTGATATGTTATTGCAGCACAAAGAAAGAAGTTACATCGTCGCTTAACAAACAACACCGCCTATCTCAATTTTTTGAAATTTCAAAGAGGAAGGAATTACTCAATTTTTTCCAACCAATAACAAATATTTCTGAAATTTTTTTCACATCTAGTTGCAACTTTCGGTCTTATGTTCATAACAAATGTGAAAAAAATTAATATATTTCCGTTATTGGTTGCGAAAAATTGAGTATTTCCTTCCTCTTTTAAATTTCAAAAAATTGAGATGGGTGTTGTTGCTTGTTAAGCGACGATTTATAACTCACGAAAAGCCTGACTGACTTTCAAACTAGGGTCGAAATTTATTCCCATAGCCTGAATCCCAACATGCAAACACGAGAGATGCTTAAACGATAGTCACGATTATTGTATGGGAAAAAAACTGATACCTTCTGACAAATCCAAACACATTGCTGAGTGAATATAAGACTTCAAAGCGTATTATCATGCAGGGTTCGTAACAGTGCACGTAATGGATTTGGAAGTTATGTCTATGTTTCTGGATTTGCCACCTTCTTTTGTGGATTTGAACCTACTAGATTGATTCTTCTGGAAATGCATGGAATAGTTCATCAGAAAAGTAGCATCCGTAGATTCTCAAACTGTTTTACTCCATCAGATTATAGTTTTGGACAATAATATTCCCTTAAACTGGCAGCATGATCCTATGCCATAAAACATAGACATTTCCAAAACACATAGTTTTATATTTCATAGGATGCCAATTTCATTTGATCGTATTTCATTGGATCCTATTTCATAGGATCATATTTCATAGGATAGGACCATTAAAACATAGGACGCCTGCTGCGTACCATCCACCATCTTTTTTTTGGTGCAAGAAAATACGGAGGTCCTGCATATCATTTCCTAAATCGGTATAAGAATTTCATGCACAATTATTCTATCTAATATACTAATTACTGCTTGATATGCAGGGTGATTCAAAAAACCGGGTTAGCTAAATGATTCATCGGGTTTCAAAGGACTGTTTATTTGCAAGTACACGACGTACAAAGACGGGTGATACATGAAAAGGTACGTACAATCACTAAGTTTCTGGCACATACTACAAATGAGCATGTGCAGCCTTTCCGTATTTGTGTAGGAATGCACGCTGAACACTCGTAACCGAAGAACACTTCGTATATTCTAACACACAAAAATTCTTCTCCTGCATTGCCGCCATCTTGTACAGTGCCGCTGCAGGCCTGCCATCTAGCGAGCACGCGAGCCTCGAGGCGGGCTTTTAAACATGGGGAGTGCATGTATCTTGTCATGTAGCACCCGCCTGTGTAGGTCGCATACCTCACAATACATAGTGTTTTGAAACCCGATGAATCATTTAGGCTAACCCTGTATAGCATACTGATTGTTGGGAGATGTAAAAGGCGCAGAAACAGACCAGAATCACACAGAAATGTATCATCGAGAACGGAACCCAGGAAACTAAAGCATATACAGTACACTCCCGATTATCCGGGTTAATCACCGGCAGGGATCGCACGGACAATAGAAAAACACGGATAATCCGAAAACTCCTTTTTATTAAAGAAAAAATCAGCATCAGTACAAAAATATAAAAATTACTTACATTTGCGTGCTGTATAACATCAGACTACGAATTTTCCTTCTAACATTTACTGCTTTAAAAAATCGGTAAGTCTCTTTGTTCATCTCTTGTCGTATATCGACGCATATTTTACGAACCGCAGTAATGTCACCGTAATCAAATCCTCTTTGTTCTATATAATTTAACAAAGTTTCCACAGATTGTAGAACAGCAGAATGAGAAATTGTATTTCCCTCATTTAGTACATCTTCTGTATCAGTACTAGCTGATTCTCCATTATCAAGTTTTTGAAGGATTTCTAATTTTTGTTTAACATTTAAAACGTTTCATTTTCGTTTCACACCACTCATTTTTACCAGTAAAAAATTTCACGCTACTAACTGACGATAAACAAGACGCAAAAACTAAAGAAACACGTGCGAAAGTGAAAGAGGACGAATAAAATAAAGAATGACGTATCAGGAAGGAGCGTGTTCTTACGAGAATGATCTAACAGGAAGTGAACGATTCATTTCAAGGAATATTAGGGATTGAACCGGTAGAGATTGCACGTGGAGGAAGAAGGAATCTACTCTTTAGCCTCCGCCGTCACGGCTCACTAATTTCACGGAATGAATCTCTCGATCGAACATCAACATCGATTTTACATGCTTGATAAGCGTGAAAATGTTTCTTTTTAAATTTTTTTGTGATTCCGGAATGAGCACGGATAATCCCGCAAACCGGATAATCCGCGCACGGATAATAGAGAGTATACTGTATAAGAGGCAAAAATGACGTCATTAACAGGTGAAATCTCTATATATAACGATACACTTGCTTAGTGCAATCTGCAGAATGTCTTTTATTCACACGAGTTTCGATGCAAGCAGCAAACATTTATTGATGCAATACACGTCTGCTCGGTACAGACCCAAATAAAAACATGTCTCGGCCCCTCCTTTGCCACCCATTACTCCATAAACAAAGGGTATGACTGCCCTTAGTGTTCGTCAGCTTTTGCATGCTTCGGTACGCAGTCGGAATTTTAAATGGTTAGCGCTAAAACCCAACTATTGCATTTGAGAACAGCGCCATCTAGCTTATCCGTTTGGCATTTCCGGTCATACTTTCCTAGGCGAATTAAGCTCTTTCCTACATCTCTAACAGTCTGAGGGTGGAATTTTAAATCACCCTGTATACTGCCTAAGCCTAACATTTATATTTATATGTAAGGTAATGACTGGATATTTATATGAAAATATCCTTCAACAAAAGTGTGTTAATTATTTCTTGCATTAATTTGTATCTTGTTAATTTCTTTTACAGATTACATAATATTTGATAATTCGTACAGTTGGTTTTACTCCAAAGAAATCTGCTACCGAACGTGGGTGACGGATCCGTATGATAGTGAATATTCCGAAGAAAATGGCGGTTTTCAAATAGATTTTTAGAGACGTTGTTGTGCTACTTTAGTTATTTTATTATATTATTCATTTAGTTAGAATTTTGTTTATTAATTTGTTGTATTTTGCTGTTATGTTACTTTCATTTCATACTTTTTTCATATTGCAATCATTTTTCATCTCTGTTCTAAAACTGAGAAGTATATAGATTTTTACCGATTTATTGATTTTAGGTTAACAGTTGTATAACAATAAATGCTGTTAAACTGCTATTGACATTGTTGTTTAATATAAACAATGAACGGAATAAATAAAGTACATTTTGTTCCATTACTTCATTCAAATTTTAATGCTGTAATTACTGAAAACTGTGTAATAACGATTCTTGCATCAAAGTGATTCAGTTCCATCTGCTCAAAATTCAGCAAAAGTATCAGGGGAAGTAGAATTGTAAACCTGATTCACATAGGAATGTTGGACCGTAAACGCCACAGCAAGAGCTAAAGCAGATATGAAGCTGCAGAAATGACAATCCAATAGCGGATGATAACTCGTTATTAGTTATTAATAACTCGTTATATATGTTAGCGTTAAAGTATGAAATCCGTTATTCTATAGAATACCTAGTTATTCTATAGAATAACTGATCAAGTCAGTTGAAGTGTTACATAAACTTTTATTTTACACTTTAACTAGTTATTCTATAGAATAACGGTCCACGCATCGTTAAAGTGTAAAATAGCCGACATGATGCAGCCTGTTTGTTAGTCAGATTGGTTATTTGTATTTTCAGCATCTGAAGTGGGCACCGGAATTTTTGATATTTTTAAGAAACATCCTACGTCTTCGCTAGTAGCGGGAGCCGGAACCTAGTAGCTTCGCTAGCTCATTAAATGTAATGAATCTGCGTTTTTTAAATACTTACATGAAGTAGGAAAAATTGTGCACGCGATGCCTGCGGCATCTGAAGTGGACGCCGGGCAAATTTTTTTAACTTTAAAAACATCCTACGGCTTCGCTAGCAGCGGGAGACGGATCCTAGTAGCTTCGCTAGCTCAGCGAATGTAAGGAATCTGCGTTTATAGTGGAATTTGTCCATAACTTTGTTCCTGTTAAAATTATTATTAGAAAAAAGCGGACTTGTTTTAATGTCATAATGTTTATTTTACACTTTAACGGTCTATCATTAGTTATTCTATAGAATACCTAGTTATTTCATAGAATAACTGGGTAAAGTATGAAATAAATAATTTATTTTCACTTTAACTGACATGATCAGTTAATCTATAGAATAACTAGTTATTCTATAGAATAACTGAATTATACACTTTAACGGTGACATATGCACTTTTGTAGTCAAAGCACACGTTCAGTTTCAAAACTGCTCATAGTTCTTATTAGAAACTCGATCACTTTTACTCAATTTAAACGCAATTTAAACACACTTCACAGCGGTGGCATATGGATAGAGGTGGCATATTGATAGAGGTGGCATATGGATAGAGGTGGCATATGGATAGAGGTGGCAGAAACCAGAAACGAAAACCTGATTCACACAGGAATTTCCTGGTCCAGGTTATATTTCCGGACATGCTTTCCTGTATGATATGGACTTTTTGGGGAATCATCCTATATTGTATACCAGTGGACCAAAACCCCCGGTCCGTGGATCAAATGGTACCGGGCCGCCCAAGGAACATTAAATTATTTCCATTTTTATAAGCTTTTATTCAACTTGACTGTCTTCCTTCAAATCTTGTGATCGATTTCTTACCCCCAGATGGAACCGTCTCGTTGCAAAGAAACAAGCTCAGGGTTCTCATTGATTTAGCGTTCTAGTGAGTTAAAATGTTAAATAACTTTATATTCAATTTTTGGTGTGACTGTATTTTATTTTGAATATGTTTAAATATTTGTTTATTAAAAAACCAATTATTAAAACATGTTGTTTAATGTTTAAATACAATTAAATTAAAATTATTAAATCAAAACAATCTAAAATATAAACAATCAACGCCCCCCCCCCCTGACCGGGCCGCGGTAAAACTATCAAACGTTGACCGGTCCACGGCGATAAAAAGGTTGGGGAGCACTGTTGTATACCATGGTAAAAATATTATTTCTGACAAAATAATATAAAGCACGCCAAGTTTTATAAAGTTTATATCATTTAATTCAACACAATTGTGTTGTTTATAAGCTGTTCAAACATTTTGACAATTAGAGATTGATAAAAAAGAATTCATAGCATTCTGATTCGACTTTTTGGAAATTAAATTGCACAAAGAAATTTCGGAATTGAAGCAAAATAACAAGTGTATTTTATTACAACTTTCCTGCGAAAGTCCAGAAGAAAGTCATTTTTATATATTTTTAAGATACAATAAAAAAAATGTAAAGCATTTTTTATGGTAGATATTTTTGATGTTTCTGAAAAATGGGGAAATATCGAAACAATACTGCTTGCTTATTTTAAATTGATATTTGAAGCATGAATTTACATGGGATTTACAGTGGTCATATTAAAAAATCGTCATGTATGACTACTAAGAGTGAAATTTAGTCTAGTTTTTAAATTTCCTTTAATTTGCTTAGTATATTTCAGATATTTCTAAAACCAAAAAAATAGAAGCACTATAATATTTATTATTAAGTCAAATAATTTATTTTAATTACTTTTAAGATACAATAAAAAAATTAAAAGCATTTTTTTTGCTAGATATTTTCGATATTTCTGAAAAAATGGGGAAATTGTACAATATTCTTTTGTTTATTTTAAATTGATATTTCCAGCATGAATTTACATGGGATTTATGGTGGTCATATTTACCAATCTTCATGCATGACTACTAAGACCAACTTGTATAACTCATGCTGCCATCTAGTTAGTCTCAAGAGAACTATTTCAAACCGTGAAGAAAAATGTATTCACCTTTCAGTGGGCGCGCTCTAATTTTTTTCACAAGTAGGCGCATGTCGTACTTTTTTACGGCACGATAGTTTTCTTCATTTATGCTAATGCAATTTCAAGACATTTTATAATAGTAATAAAAGACAAGTTAGGGATGTAAATCTATGCATCAAGAGTGAAAATTAAAATTTAATTTCATTTGCAGCCCCTAAAATTGTACAGAAATCAATTGACTTATATGGTGGGTTATACATTTTAAAATTTCATCAACAATATTTAAATCTATTGTCTTCAATATCGATCCAATTTCATTTTCTGTATTTTTTTTGCGTAAGTTTTGATTCCAGGAAGAACCTTCACAACGTTTAACTTTTTTGTTTTTGAGTTCTTGACATGTTCTATTTTACGCCATTATTTATCTTACCAATATAAAACTCTCCGTATTCAGTCAATTTTTCTATATGGTCCTCAGATATAGATTGCTCATATTCATTGCTGATATATCAACAAAAATTAGATAAACTAAACAAAAATTAAAATGAAACAAAAAGAAAGAAAAACGTAAAGACAAAAAAACAGCAAATTTAGACAAGAACAATGACAATACATCTTTAATCGTAAGAAAGCAACAGCCTCAAGTTGTTGCATCAACAGAAGGTTGAAACGATAATATTTAAAACACATAAAAATATATAAAAATGAATTTCGAAAGTAAAAATTGTTCAAAAAGGAAGAAATGAAAAAGGAATCGAATGGTGAACTTTATCGAAGACCACTCACCATAAAGATTCCAAAATTAAACAAGATTTTCTGTCAAGGGTAAGATTATAAATCAAAATTATACCCTTTGTGGCCTGAATCCTGTCCAAAATCAATATTTGAATCATTTTGATGAATCAAAATGCACAATCCTTAAAATATCAAAAAGTACTAGAGAGTGTGTTAACCCTAACACTCTCTGCCGAAATCTTAGATGCAATACAGACGACGCCAATATACATGAAGCAACAAAAATTAGAAGCGAGCACGTAGCTCCCTCTATGAAGAAAAATTCTAACTAATTAATCAGAATAAAAAACAAATGTTTAAACAGTTTTAGCAAATTAAAATGGAAAAACCATTAATATATTAATTAGAGAAATTTTTAAACTCCTTAATAGCTGCATTTGCGCCTTTATATATAATACTATGAATTTTTATTATTTAATTAATTTAATCAATTTATAAATTTGTTAATGTATTACTGATATATCAACATTTGACTGAGACATCACTGAGATCACCTTTCACTGTCCATATATAGCTAACAGCTTTAATTTTCTTCGACAAATAATTCTTGAACAATGAGGAATTGTCTTCATATTGTACCAGTTTTCTAAATTTATACGAAATATTTCTATACAAATTGAAGCAATAACTCTCCGTAATGCACGATTGGTAAATAATTACGAAAATAAAACGTTAAAACCTGAAAAAAATTGTAAACTTTCACTAGCGAGCGTGCGGCGTAAACTTTATGACAGAGGCAGAAGACAGTATTAAAATCAAAAAATACACTGAAATTTTCTCTTGAAAATCGGACAAACCTATTTCATCCTGAAAAGAGGGGTGGCAGGAAGGAATAGCAATGACTTTCAGACAGTTTGGACTCCGCATGTGAGAACAGTGTACGAAATATCTTTCTTGTCGTTAAATTTGCGCAGGCGCGCCCTCTCGAATGTTAAAGATTAGTTATTTTACTGGTGTTCAGCTGTAATAAAGCTAAGGGGGATTTTAAAGATTGATGTGAATAGAAGTAGATGATGTCATGTACAGAAAATTTAAATAATGTGGATACTACCAATTTACACACAGATATACAAAAAAGCTCCTGCTTAGAATGATCTGATTAGTTATAGTAGAAATTTAAATCAGATTAATGAAACGCACTGTTACTGCAAAAATCATAGATTTAAAGATTTTATAGATGCAGACAAGGGTCACGTTGTTACAAGTCACTTAAAGACTATTGAAGCCGGTTTGTTACAAGAGTTAAGGGAGAGGGGGATCAAGTTTAGATTAAGAGGCAAATTGAGTTACAAAAAATTTTTTGATATCTATTAGCAGAGATCTAGATATGTTTATTTCAAAGGTGGCAAGAGGATACCACCGGCCATTAGAAGGGTTTGGGGAATGTAAATAGAAGATTCTAGAGGAAACAAAAAGCAGGATTGACAATAAATTAAGTAACTTTAAGAAAAAAGGTATTTTCGTTAATAAATTAATTTTGAAAGAAATTAAAAACCTGATTGAAAAATTTATTACAATAGTAGACAAGGCGACAAATCATTTTTGTTATAATGTGTAAATATTACTATAAGGAACTGTTAGTTAATGAGTATAACTCTAATGCAACATATACCATAGTTAATAGCAACAAAAAGGAATTGGACAAAAGAATGTTGGCTTTTGCTAAAAATATCAAAATAAAAACTTGTTCCTGGAAATATCCTTATTTATTCCCTAAGGCAAAATTTCTTTAGAAAACCCCACGAAATTTAGATTTGTGTCGTGTGGTACAGGCTGCTGTAATCCTTATAGAAAAACATTTCTTTAAATTCCTTAAAATTATTCTGGAAAAAATAGGGAAAGAGGACAACTTCATAATCATTAACAACATTAAAGTTTTAGATGTTCTTAATAATGACGCAACTAGCAATGTAAATACTTATGTTTTCTAAAATCTCTACGCGAATTTACCACACGATAAATTGATAGAAGTTTGCTTATTTATGCATGACGTATATTTGAACGGGGACATTATTGACAAATTAATTGGATCGAAATTTGTAAATTTAATATTCTGGAAAATTACCTATTTAATGGTATAAATTTTTATAGGCAATCGACAGGAATACCGATGGGGAATGCATTCTCCAGTGCGCTGGCCAATATCTTCTTGCACTCTTTTGAAAATATCATCATTAAGGATAATTTAATTTACGGTTTCAGATATATGGACGATTTACTTCTTTTGTACACAGATAATTTAGATGTTATTATTAACTGTTACCCAAAGAAATTAAAACTTATTAAAACTAACGAAAACCAGATAATCTATTTGTATATAAAAATTGATATTTCTAGAGATAAGGGTTTTGATGGGCTTATTTGACAAAAAGACGAATTCGAATTTAAAGCTAACGCAGATAGCATGTGCACTTGCAGCAAGTTTGATTTTTCTTGATATTAGCTTGGCATGACAAATTTGATTTGGCAACATTGCAGCAAACTTCCTTCAAAGTAGCAAAGGATCAATCTTTTCACTAAATATAGAACTCGCACTTTAAAGAAAACTATATATCGCCTTTTCTTTAATGTTGAAATTTTAACGTTCATGAACAAAATTAAACCTGTAAAAACAGTCAATGTTTGCTAAAAAATAATAACTTACATTTTGTCCCATTTTAAAAGTAATTACTTTTGAACCCTAATTTCATAATTTATTCAATTAGCAGAACGTAGTTATTAGCGAAATCACTCTCTCTTTGACTTCAAATCGTATTCTCAACTCAAAATTTAAAAAAATTAGTGACATCAAGAAAACAGTTTAAAATAAATCGTATCGATCTATTGGCGCAATCTATCTTCTCCTCTCATTGTCTAACAGACTGAGTGGTTAAGAGACTGGTTATGAAGTGGGTTGTTGGGGGTTGTTTGCGTATTTGTATACTGCTGCGTACTGCTACAGTTTGTAATGAGTTTGACGCGGCAAGCTTGTGACAAGTTTGACGCTTGGTGACCAACTCGTTTGCGGCAACTTGTTTCAAGCTTGCACTTTTGCCGTGTCGAATTTGTTGCAAGCTTGCTGAGCAAGAGTGCTGCAATTTTACTGCAAACTAAAATTGATATTTAGAAAGACTTTAAGCAATTTCCATACAAATCTAGATTATAGGATTTTCAAAAACAAATATTGCCGAATTAAAACAAATGCAATAAAAAGCCGATTTCCTTATAATTATTGCAACATAGAAGGTTTAATTTTTGAAGGTTATTTGGATTTTAAGAAGTAATTTTTTCTTATTTTTACTTTTCTAATTTGCATTGGCAGCTTCTATCTATCATTTTTTTTCTTGTTCTTCTTTTTGTTTTCGTTTCTGATTTATAGATAGCGCGGCTTTCGTTAGCGAATCATTCTTTTGAGAAAATTTGTGTGTGTGGGATTTGGTTTTATATATCTTCCTGTTTTACTTTTTCAATAGAGTGCGCGGGTGTGAAAGACAAAATTTTTTCTTGAAAGTGAGAAAAAAAGAGTACTTGAGGAGTAAATAAATAATAAAGTCATCTGTTATCTGGTTAACACCTTACATTTTTCTAAATCGGTGCCTTTTCAAAATAGAATTTCACACCAGTTTCCATAAAGTCGGCAACTTCCATTTCGCCTCATAATTTAGGATTTTCTCACTAATTGTCTCTGTATGAGTATTTTTTGTCCTACTGATATACATGATTATGTAACATTCTACGTATTTCTAGTTATAAATCCTAATCATGATTTAACTTTTAACAAATTTAAAACTAGAATTGAATAATTGTTTGTTTCAAAATTAAAACGATATCGGTATAGAAATTTTTAGGTGCCTTTGGGTCTACGGCGCCCCTGAGATAGACCCCAATTAGACCATTGGATAAGACGGGCCTGAATTTGTCAGGTCAATGCACGCAACAAAACAAAGCTATATATTATTTGGATTTAATTAATAATTCGGAAAATTATATAACTGCAATTTTGATTTCTCACACTAGTAGCTGAAATCATTTTCTCTTCAACTGATATCAGTGCATAGCAACTCAAATGTTCAGCAGATAAACAGCACCATCTCGCTAATAATGTCATTTCTGACTTCAAAAACAATTTAGTCCTTGGTGCCTTTTACTCATGCATCAAACTTAAGCGAAAGTTTTATAAAACTGATCAAATGTCAAGAATGTTCTAAGTGAAAAAAATGATCCTATTTGTTTAACATAAAGTTGAATCATTGACCAACATTAACCTATTTATATGGGACAAGATAGCTTTTTTTAAATGCCTGCATCAAAAAGAAAAGAAAAATTATTTTTCTACCGAAAACAACATTAAGAAATTTTGAAGTTGAATCTGGCTCAAACAAGAAACTGAATACGCCAATAACAATGAATTGACAGAATTTCTGATAGGTCAGGATGCTATCGATAGCTTTTTCAGAATCTTTTTTTTATCAAAAAGATAAAGATATCACTCCTTAGAATGCACTTGTGAGAGATATCTTTATTTGTTGATATTTCGGAAAAGATGCGTAAAAGATGCATTCATGTCTAAAGAAACAAGGAAGATGTAAGTATAGCGTATTTTGCCTTTTTTTCGAAAAAAAATTTTAATTCTATATTGTTTGTCTTGATAAGTATAGAAAACGCATACGCACGTATACACTGATTATGGAAAAGATTTTCTGACAATTTAATAATAATGAAGTGAAATTTTGCGATTTTCACATCTCAAAATTTAAGTAAAATGTGACCCATAAAAAATACATCATCATTAGGATTTTCGCTGAAATGTAGTCCATACACGTGACTTCACATTTATACAAGGAAGGCAAGGGTCATGTCATCTTACTGCATGTTACAATAAGCTGTTCTGTGATAACTTCATCTGCAATATCGTCAAGATGAGAAAAATAACTTATGTGTAAGACTTGAAGACATATGGTTTGAATATAATTTCTTCTTCCCTTTTCGTCGTGTCTCAACAATCTTATTCACTTCTGAATCGAAGGATCTGAGATCTAATCTCCATCCATTCAACATTGTTAAAGTCGGTATTTCAGAAAAGTGCAAGTAAATTGCATCTTTCTGAACACATATGTTTTGCACATATTTCCGAACACAGAGATTGTCACACATATATATTCGTTATTGCCCTTTACCATGTTAATGGCACACAGCAAACTAGAGCTAGTGGTTACATGAAACTTAATTATAAGTCAGAAAATGACACTGTTACGATTTCGGTTTGCTGGAATAGTTCCCTCTTCAATCCGCATAAGAACATAAAAAATCCAATGAACAACAGATCAACAACTCTACGCAGCCAATAAAGTCATTTCTAATCAGAATCAAACAACTCAATTCCTTTTACAATTAACTTTATGATCAATGTCGATTTTATAAGACTGGTTCAGTGTTAAAACTTTTTTCTGAATGAAATGAAATAAACTTATTTATTTAATTTCGAGTCTAATTTTTTGACCAGCATTAACATATTTATATGGGACAATGAAATTTCTGTAATATGCTTGGATATTTGGATTTTTTCCGATAGAAAGGAAAAACAAAGAATTTTCAACTGAAAACAACACCAGGAAATTTTGAAACGTACTATTGCACAATCAGGAAAAGAAATACGTCAATGACAATGAATTGACAGAATTTCTGATTGATTCAGGTTCTATAGATAATTTTTTTCATTGAAGACGTTTTCTACCAAAATACAAAGATATGTCTTCTTGTGACAAACTTGTGGGAGATATGTTTATTCTGTCGTATTCTTCGAATGAAACTAAATTAATTTTTGTATTTGTCTTCATTATATAATTAGTTAAATATCATCTATAAACATAAAAGGAAAATCACTCACTCACTCATCTTGAAATGTTTCAACCACTAGAAGAATAAATTTGAAATTTGACAGGGGTTTACTTCTTAGGTAGTATGTGCTCACTAAAAAGTATTTTTCACTAAGTGAGTGAAAATCACTCACTCATTCATTTTGAAATGTTTCAACCACTACGACAAAAAATTTGAAATTTGGAAGGGGTTTACTTCTTAGCTAGTATGTGCTCACTAAAAAGTATTTTTCAAAATGTCAATTAGAATTTTAATTAAAATTCACCCTAAATTTTAACGTTTTGCCACAATAACTTTGGAGGACACTATTGCAAAAATCCATTTTAGCGTCATTTTAAAATTCAAAAAATTAGCTTTTCAAAAGAACCAATTTCATTTCCATGCAGCATTTTATTTAATTTTTATTATTTTTTCAATAGATTTTCAAACACAATTTATGACAATGATTTTATTGATCTCACGTGCACTAATTTCCTTTTTTCTTTTCTATACTTCTTTTTACGAATACTTCCTAATTTTTTTGTATTTAATTTATATCATTATAATATTTTATATAAAAGTATATTTACATTAATACTATTAGATGTGAAGGTATCTTTATCTCGAGCAGCAAGGTACCAATATCGTGTTAATACGTAGACGAAATCGCGAGCATCGGTCACTTATTTATAAACGTAAATTAAATGACCATTAAACTGCATCGTCACTATTATAATTAATCTTAATGGTTTGAGAAAAATGCTTAGAAATTTGAAACTGAGAGAAATCTTCAACAAGAGATTTTTATGTTTCATTTGTTAATTTATCGAAGACTGACATTTAGAAACCGCAAATGTTTTTCTTAGAAAAGAGAGAGAGAGAGAGAGAGAATGATACTTTTTTCCCCGACTGAAAACACAAACATAACCTTTATCTCGTTCAGAAAATGCGAAAATTATGAAAACTGATAAATCAAGAGACTGAGGTCTTAAAAAATAGTTTTTGACAAAACAAAAATGCATGAATGAATAATTTGGATAAATCTTATGTGCAAAACAAAGCATATTTCCAAAAAGATATTTCTCATACAAATGCACATTTCATAATATTTTTATAATATCATGAGATGTGCCATTTTTAAGATTTATAAAACGGGTTTTTTAAAATTTCCTAAAAAACGCTTTTGTAAACTGTGTTCTGATTGAATAGAAAAGAAGATCCAGATTATAATATTTCCACAATGAAATTTTTGTCTTATTCATTTATATTTTGGTTCACATCTTACATTTATAAGCCTAAAATGCTAAAAGCCAAAAATTTAAAACATAAATTATATGCACTAACAAAGACTATTATAGAAGTATATTTTACTATATTTATTCATCCTCATTCCTACCTACCTATAATATTCCCTCACTGAAATTTTTGTCTCTCTTATATATTTATATTTTTGTTCACATCTTACTTTATATAAGCCTAAAATGATAGCAGACTAAAAATTATAAACATAAATTATATGCACTAACAAAGACTATTTTAGGCGTATATTTTACTATATTTATTCATCCTCATGCCCACCTACCTATAATACTCCTTCACTGAATTTTTGTCTTATATATTTATATTTTGGTTCACACCTTACTTCATCTAAGCCTAAAATGATAGAAGACTAAAAATAAATAATAATCTCATAAATCTCAAGCCTAAAAAAGACTAGTCTAGGAGCATATTTTACTATGCCCATTCCTACGTAGCGGTGTGTAACAATTCATCATCACTGACTTACATGGTTCAGTATTTTAGTTTCCGGCTACTTTTTTTGAGAATGTTTCAAATTTCTCAGTTCTGAACGCATGCTCAAAATTCACTTTTTCTTAACATTCCCCTTAACTGGAAGCATTACAGATGTAGATTTGTTTAAAAATATTACCTAAAGTAAAATTTATATCTGTCTAAAAATGGCAGGTAATTTGAAATTTTAAATTAAATTAGATTGCATGTTTGTAGAAAATCAAACTACTTATTCCGATGCAGAACTTTATCTGCTTTTCGGCTCCAACTGAATTACATTGTATGGTAACAGATTTAAATTTCTTTTCCAGCAATAACACTGTCTTTCAGCATCGGCACTATTTTCTTCGTCATATTTAGATTTTAAGACGTCACCTAAGTTAATACTGCTCAAAATCTCATCACTAACATCACGTGAGTTTACATGGAAATTAAAGAGTAAAACGATGCATCACACTTTATCAATTTATGAAGATGACAAAGACAACAAAAGTTATTTGCCAATGAATTTTTCAAAAACCGTAGAATCAGGGGCTTTTACATTTTATGATATTCTGTTTCGAATTTTTAAATCCAATTCGCATGAATTTTGTTTTACAAATTGTTAAATCAAAACGCAGATAACATATACTTTTATATATCGAAAATTTAAAAAAAATGAATTTATTCATTGAGGTCAAAGGTGTATACTGAAATTTCCTAAAATGCAATTTTTTGAACTGTATTCATATATATAAAAGAGTCGGGTATTATGAACATTTTTTATTTAAAAACAGAGAGTTCAACATTTCTTTGGCTAGTAAATATTTTATAACTATAAATTGTAGAATCCTATTCTGAGTTATAAATGTACTAAACTTTAAAAGTTCTTTCTGGAAAATTAAGTACTCTTGTAACAATAGATTGTGGAAACTGGAAGTTGTAATTTATCAATAGATTTTAAAAGATGCATACCGAAAATTTCTAGAAGGTGACATCTTTAAATGTATAGTTGATAATGTTCATAAATAAAAAAATATCACATTTTCTCAATATTTTGCACTTGTTGAAAAAAAAAATGCTCTAAAAAATAAGATTCTGAATTACTATGATATCATCGTGGCGTACTTCTAAAATTTTCTTCTGGAAGATTGAAGTATTTTAAAATGCACGTATCAACTGTTCACCACAGCGTAATTCTGTGACATTAGGAGGACCTTAAAGTAATGGCATATTTGCGCAGATCAACATTTGATTAATGTTAATCAGTCAATTGCGCAGACCAAATATTCTTGAAAGTGAAAGATACTTATTTTCTGTTGCTTTTGAGGTCAATTAAATTTTTAAAACATCTCTGTTTGAAATGCCATGCCAAAACTTAGAAGAGTTGTAAACTTAAGATTCCTTGTTATTCGATTTTTGGAACTTTAGACAAGCAACTAAACATTTGTGATGCTTATGCAAGCATATTAAATGTCCAAAATACCAAAGTTTATTATGTTAGACGCCCTAAATGCAAAAGTTTATTATGTTAGATGTCCTAAATGCAAACGTTTATTAGGTTAGATGCCCAAATGCCAAATTTTATTATGTTAGACGTCCTAAATGCCAAAGTTTATTATGTTAGTTGTCCTAAATGCAAAAGTTTATTATGCTAGATGTCCTAAATATGAAAGTTTATTATATTAGGTGTCCTAAATGCCAAAGTTTATTATTTTAGACGTCCTAAATGCCAAATTTTATTATGTTAGATTTCCTAAATGCCAAAGTTTATTATATTAGGTGTCCTAAATGCCAAAGTTTATTATTTTAGACGTCCTAGAAATGCCAAAATTTTTATTATGTTAAGATTCAAATGACAAAGGTTTATTATATTAGGTGTCTAAATGCCAAAATTTATTATGTGGATGTCCTAAATTCCAAAGTTTATTATTTTTAAACGTCCTAAATGCAAATTTTATTATGTTAGATTTCTAAATGCCAAAGTTTATTATATTAGGTGTCCTAAATGCCAAAGTTTATTATTTTAGACGTCCTAAATGCCAAAGATTTATTATGTTGAATGTCCTAAATCACAAAAGTATTATGTTAGATGTCCTAAATGCAAAGAAGCATTACGTTAGATGCCCTAAATGCCAAAGTTTTTTATGTTAGACGTCCTAAACGCAAAAGTTTATTATGTTAGATGTCCTAAATACAAAAGTATTATGTTAGGTGTCCTAAATACCAAAGCTTATTACGTTAGATGCCCTAAATGCCAAAGTTTGTTATGTTAGACGTCCTAAATGCAAAAGTTTATTATGCTAGATGTCCTAAATGCAAAAATTTATTATGTTAGATGCCCTAAATGCAAAAATTATTATGCTAGGCTCATTTCGGGTAATTTCGATGTTTTTGATTGGCGTGGTTCAGAGATCAGTGTCTCTTAATAATGATGCCTAGTGTTAGAAGTAGGAGTAAAAACTTGTCAAACGATCAAAGCGATATCGGATTAGCTTAACACACGTTGATCCGTCATTCCGGAAGATTAGAACAACTTAGTCAAGTTAACAGATAAGGTGTTTGGGTTTCACACTCTCTGTTGCAAGAAAACAAAGCTTGTCGTTTAATCACCTGTAATTTTTTGTCGCAACGACATAACCAGGGCAGGTCCGAGATTTCAAACGGTGCGAGCACACAGGGCCCCGCACTTCTGTCAGGTTTTGAAAAACGAAAATGAATTGCATTTATTTGCAATGCTCTTTCAAGACACAATATTACAATATTTATTAAAATAATTTAAATGAACTGCATCCAAATGTTTCTTCTGTTCTAAAATTATATTCAACTTACCAATTACCGTCACAACTGCAGAAAGATCTTCCTCGAGACTAAAATAATAAAAAGTTACTTGGGATCCAACATTAGTGAAAAACGATTGATTTGCTAAACCTTTTCATCTATCGAATCCGTATTAACCAAAAAACTAAAACATGATGACATTATCAAAGACTTTGCTTTAAAACTTGTCAGAAATGGAAACATATACGCATATTATAAACTTATTCAAGCAAGTTGCATACCAAATTGTACTTATGAAGCAATTATTTTTATTTGATTTATTACGATTTTTTGTGTTATTGAAATATTAATTTGCTAAAAATAATTCAAGTACTTATCATTCATATACATTCCTTTAGTCCTTAATGTAACAAATTGTGCGATGTAATAAATAACAAAAATCAATAGATTATTCTGTTGTAAGAAATTTTTTCAAAGCCCCGCAAGTCAACTTTGCATCAGTGCCCGCTTTTTTCCGGGCCGGCTCTGGACATAACAGAAGAATTTTTTGATCGAGTGATCACAACAGATAAGAAATGGATTCTTTACGATTATGTAAAAGCAATCCTTCTTTCCCGAATGAACCCTATTATAAACCCGAAAGCCAGGCTTACACCCCAGAAAAAGCGATGTTTATTTTTTAGTAGAATACTCGGTACATAACCCATTTCGGGCTGCTACAATCTGGTCAAGCAATAACTTTGACACCATAGCATGCCTCTGAACCTGAAATCACAACTTGGTTTCGCACCTGTTTGGGATGGAAATGTGTGAAATGGGATACACATAAATGAAAAGCCAGACGTTTCCCAAATACATCAAGATCACACTGACTTCCTTTGCCTGTCTGGTTCTTCCTCATCCATCTAATTGCTTAATTTGTAACGTAATTTGCATGGCCTTTTATGCATTTAACTCCATGAGCCCTATCCCGCCTCAAACCGCCCCATTCGACAGAGGCTTGAACTCGGGCGGTTTCGGGTGCCTGAGTGCATTTTACGGGAGAAAAGTTGTTGCTTTCTTTGTTGACAATTAATCACCGAAATTCGGGTGCCGTTCTTCTGGAAATTCTGTAAAGAAAAAGAGGATCCTATTCTTTTTCGTGTACGAAAATTTTCTTCAATTTGTGAGGTTCTGGATTTCTCAATCTAGCCGGGTTCAGAGAGTTAACATAGTTTTACATTATAATAGTCGATTACATTAAAAGTATAATAGGAATAGTAATAATATAATACTCAATAACAATAAAATTATAAAAAATAAAGATTAAAAAATAAGAAAAGATAAATAACTATAATTGTAAAAAATAACTAAGTAACTAAATTCTATGAAAATAATAGATATATACAAAAATGAACATATAATAATAAATAAATAAAACAGGAAAGTAATAAAAAATTAAGTATATATAAAAATATGTATATGAAAAATTAAAATTAAAAAATATGTATACAGTTTATAAGTAAAAAAAATGGTATAAATGAAATGCTGAAAAGAGACAAAAAATGGTCAAACAATAACTGCAGATCTTTATTATCAACACTTAGATGGAGTGAACTAAAATTAGAATGAAAAAAGTATCCATTCTTTGTTAGCAGAAAAGATGTCATTCTACAGCATGCCATTGCAAGAACACATACTGCAAGAGACAATCAGTATAAAATCGAAGAAATGAAATGGGAGGTATTACACATCACTCCTCTATTTCTCCCTGTGTCTGCCTCGGATTATCTTTCTTTCAGGTCGTTGCAATATTTCTTGAGTAAAAAGAGATTTCGAAATGTGTAGGAAGTCAGAAATGGGATTTCCTTTTTTTGAATCAAAATTACTTTTATTCTATAATCCGGAACTGAAAATATGTCTACTAGGAGAGAAAAAATCATAAAAATGAGAATAATTACATATTTGACACAAGATAAAAAATATATTCTATTTGCTTTAAGGCCATTTTTTTCTAATAGTGGTATAATTAAATAATTTTGGTATTGAGATTAATTTAAGAAAATAAATTAATTTAGCTTATTAGATGACATTATTTTTGGTTAATTAATTTTATTAATTAATAATTAATTGCCAAATCAAGACACTTCGTTATGGCTTGAGATAATTAATTGGAACATCCAGGTTTTTTTTATATCGCAAAATTTGGCGCGAACTTACACCAACCTTAAAAAATGCGTTTAAAAACTGATGAATTTGGAGGGAAGTATATTTCTCAAAGCCTCAGAAAGGGTTAATTTGACAATAGAAGATCGTAGTTAATGAGGGTGATATATATTTGGCACAATAAAAAATAAATTATAAACTATTTTCTTTAATTTGGCGACAAAATACATTACTTTTCGATCTCCTAAAAAATTCTGAAAGATGTATATTAAAAGTTCAAAAAAAACCCCGACCTCTTAAATCGCATAAATTCAAAAATAAAACAAAGTCGTATATTCAGATCGTTTTTGGTTTAAAAATTATTTTACATGATCAGTAAGTATTCCAGAATTATAAGTAGCCAATTGGGTTCAGAACAGTGGCGGACTGGCCAGGTTGCCAGCTTGCCCGATGGCAAGTGGGCCCCCTTAACATAAGACAATTCGGGCCCCAGGATATGTGTCGACTAAAGATCTTAAAGACCACATTAAGAAATTCATTGTCTGAGGAGAACTTGGAATTCCTGTATGTATCTATGAAAAGGAATTTCTAGATGATTTGGGTATAGAGTACTTATTAACAGATTTGCACAGTCATCTAGTGAACTCAAATGTTTCCTGAGTTGCCATTAATGAAGTGGACCAAATGTAATGCAGTTCGGTACATTTGAGTTGTTAATTTTTGACAGTTAGAATTATTCTTTTAAAAAAATTTAAAATTGGTAAATAGTTTGCACATTATTTTCAGTTTGGTTAAAACATTCTCAATATAACAGTATAGTTCCAAAATTACATTATGCTATAATACAACCACCAAAATTATTTAATATTTAATTATAAAATTACATTTATATTTGCTATTTATTACTTTCAATAATACGTGTTTACTGTATTTAGTAATATATATAATAGAGTTTTAGATTAGGAATAGATTATATTAACTGATTGATATTAATTTGTAATAAATAATATCAAAAAATATATTTGAGACTGTAACATAGATGTGATAGGGACCCCATTGTCTGATGACAACCACTCTTTTCAGACCCAGTCCGCCACTGGTTCAGAATTATTTTTATCCACGTGGCAGAATTCAAAACATCCCATCTGGATGATTAAACGATCTACGTGTCTCGCCAGAGTGTAGAATCAGCTTTCTTTATGTGTTTGTACAACGTGATTTCATGTTCGTGAGAAACTTCTATCTGTTAATTACTATACTACAGCTGACCTTCCATAACTCTTCTCACCATAACGGCAATGTTAAATCAAACTTACATTATTTATCACATCGTGTTATAAAGCTTTGAAACTCCTCTTCTTCTTCACTACAGGTTACTAGATTTATACTTCCAGCAGTTCAAAGCTGTATATCTCTATTCATATAAATATATTTTCAGTTGAAAATATTTTTCCAAGCGTCCGTAGGATGAAACTCGTGTGTTTTTGTCACAGGAAGGCAATATTTTGATGACCTACTAAGAAGTGGAAGGATTATATCTTTATTCATTTCTCGAAAGCATCTTCAAGGTTTCTCCAGGAGGAAGTTTAGCCGAATTTTTCTTTCATTTCTAGTTCACAATTCTATCTGTCATCAGATAATCTGTTAAAAAGTTGTTTAGCACATCTAAAGTTTGCGTCAAAGGAAAATGCAATTATTGCTTTTGTCTGAATATCTCCAGCTGAAAACAAGAGGGCGAGAAATAAACATTCATGCTTGAACAATTTGTAAAATTACCTTATTTACGCTTCTCGAAAGTGCTCTTCCTCTACAATTAATCTCTAAATACCCTCAACCTCTGAACGGCAGGAAGAAATGTAATAGATTCTAGTACTGAAAAGCAAGGATAGTCTTAAGCATCGAAACATCATAAGCTAACATTAAATTTCACATCTTAGTGCCGAATTTTACAAGTAAGGATAGCCTTAAGCATCGAAACATCTTAAGCTAACATTAAATTTCGCATCATAGTGCCGGATTTTACAGGTTCCATATAACGTAAGTATAACTTTTCATTAACTAAAATTGTTCGTCGATTAATGCATATTTGAATAGTTTTAGTAATAACCGATTAATTAATAACTGATGTAAAACTGCAGTTAAAGCTGGCTAATTTCCAAATTATGCATCATTCGTTTAGTAAAAAGTTTATGTCTTATCTATTTAACTTCACATGTGTTTGATTCACTCCCAATGAAAGTTATAATTTAATTGCATCTCTAAAAAAATTATATGTTTAGAATTACTAAAAAATTATGTGTTTTTAACCAAGATTATTTTTATTTGATATGTTTTCTTTTTTGAACAAAGGACAATTTATCTTTGAGATCATGGTAAATAAATATTTATTTCAAAACAATCAACAGAACAGCAGCAGTCAAAATTTAACCCATTTCTCATAAAGAACCAGTAATTACAAATTTTTGCTAAAATTATAGATAAAAGAAAGGATATTAATCTTTATTTGATCATGTCTTATTATCATTCAAATTTAACTTTTCAATAATAGATAAATTTTGTGTATCCACAAATAGCTATGTTTTATTAAATTCGTACGGTTTCATACATTCTACTTTAAATTCGATTGTTTTTTAAAAGAATTCTGAAAATCTGACTAGTTTAATAATCTCTTCAGATCGGAAAAGTATTTAATATGTAGCTCATCTGATGGCTTTTGATTATACAATCTAACTAGAAAATTTCTTTATACTGAACAATTGAGTGTTAAATTTTTATTGCGAATTCAGTATTTCAGAAAATAAAATGATGTAGAATCTTTCAAACTTCCAATGACAGAAAATAAAAAGAGGAAAAAATGGACGTTTGCTCCTTAAAATATATTTTCATTCAAGGAAAAACTCATACAGTGGCTTGGAAAGAGCAAAAAAGAACAGGATTACAAGTATTTTTTTTTCCCTCATCATCAATATTTGGCTTCCAAGAACGAAATAAACATGTTGGTGTTTGTATTTCCTTTTCGTAGTTAGAATATCAACTTTGATTTCTAAAATAGTTCTGTTCCGTCATAGTTTATGAAACAGAGTTTATTTAGGTTTTTAATATATATTTTAAAAATATTATGTAAAACTACTTGAGAAACAATGGAATTGCAAGGAGGGAAATACTTGATTAAGCAGAAGATAATTTAGTAGGTACATGTAGAAGATTTCGATTCTATAAAACAATCTAGGCGTTTTTGTTCGGTTACAATTTTCGATTTTTTTTCTTTGTGTATAGGAAATTAAGATGAAAAGCAGTGAAAAAACAAAAGTCGAATGTCTTCAACGCGTTATACATGCAGGAATTTAAATAACTGCTGGTGTTAGAATACATGACTCCCTCTTTTGAGAACAAACGTATTTGCAGGATCATAGATATTTAAATCCAATCTTAGATTCGGATTTCCTTCTAACCATCGAGTTGGTAATTTTTGTTATTCATGACTGAATATGAACTAAAATTGTCATTTATACTTAATTTAAACATAGCTATATGCAAATCAAAGCGAAATAAAGGGAAAAAATATGGAAGAGCTCCGGACATCTCATATTTTATCATTTTCTACAACTGAATTCAGCGATAATAGCAATTCTTACATGTCATTCATTTTTGCTTCGACATCTTACTGGTTTTTTTAAATTTAAATTAAACAGGATGGATTAGAAGGGTATATGTATGTTTAGGAAAAGAGTCTGAACGGTTCAGTGAAATAAAGTTTAAAAAAATTTATTTTCGAACCTTGCGAGATTTAATAAATCAAACCAACTCTACCATGGAGATAATTGGAAAAAGAAAAAAATCTTCGGGTGAATTTCGTCAAAACAATTGTTTGAAAAAGTAATGACAGAAAACACAAGAACCAAAAGCAAGAAAATAACTCAGGGTTAATTGACACTAAATTTTAGACATCATTTTGTTTATGGTAAACGATACTTATAAACTTAGTCCTACAAGGCAAATAAAAGATTCATATCAAGTTCATCATATTAGTATGTTGTTCCAGCATGACTGCCAAATGGGAATCGAAATATAATACTGAAATGCCAAAAGAATCCAGACTCTAGTTTCTGACTGAAACCATGCACTTTTCTCTAAACAAACAAGAAATGAAATCAATTGAGGAAAGTGACGTGTAAAAAAATTAACGTGCTGGTAATCAATCAGTGGAAACTATTTTATCCGAGGAACTTTATGTGTCATAAGGATTAGAGTAGCAATAAAAATTCTTGTAGAAAATTTCCATCACTTACATTAATTCCTTCATGTGTAGCGATAAGTGTATTAAATTCAATTCCTCTGCATTTATAATCAATGACTCGCTCGTTTTTTCTTCCTGCGCATGCGTGCTCATTATTGGACTGAAATTGAGTCCTTTATGGAATAAAAAAATTAGCAGCTTTGCATACATGTGATTAATAGAAAAGTCTAAAACCTGACTTTTTGTCCATTCTGCCAATCATGGAAAAATGGCCTAAAGAATTCCACAATTGAACTTACAATAACCATAATTTATCGGAACAGTTAGCTTGGTGCTGACTACATAGGTAATGTGAAAAGTTATGTGGATATGGTAATTTTAGAAAATACAGTAGAATCAATTTTAAAAATAACTCAGGGAAAATTACAACTGAAATCAAATGCATAAGATCCAAAAACAAATTTTAGGTAGATTAAAAATTTATGACATTAATTATTTTATTTTTTAAGACCAAATTTCCCAAAATTGTCCATGAACGGCCAATACGGCAACCTCCACGATATTCGATTTCATTCTCCATTCGATACCAGTTATCTGGTCAGTCAGAAACCAGCCGAACCTTAGTTGTCACCTTGAAACGTGACCCACTAAATGTACTTCGTTCTTCCTAAGATGTAACCTTTGAAGGTCATTGATGTTTTAAGGCTAACTTCAGCATTTTAAGCAAAGTGTAATGAAGAGTTTAAACTATTGATGCTGAATTGAAATATCTTAGTACTTAATCAATTTTTAATGATGCCTACTTTGGAAATCATTCACAAAACGAATGCTATTCTTTGGCAAGTAAAATATGAAGCATGTTTATCGTAAATATCTAAAATTATTTTTTTTCAAAAATTTTAAATTATTTATTTATATGTTGCTGCATATTATTTTTTCAATTTTTATTATTAATTTTTAAAATGTAATTAATTTTTACAATTTTTTCAAATTTTTCTGCTGCTTTATAATTAGGTAAAATCATTTATAACTTTTGACGATTTGTGTATTTTGCTATACCTTTTCATTTTAAAACTAGTCTTATGTTATCTGCATTTAACAGAAATTCCATTACAATTATTCTTGATGCAATAATTTTTATTAATTATAAAGTAATATTATCTAAATTGATAAAAAATTAAGTTTATTTTTCATACTACAGATTTTGAATCTATTAAAACAGCGTCCATTGTTTCAAAGGGATTTACAAAGAAAAATATATGTTTCCGAGTATTTAAATTGATTTACGTAATTTAATTGATTAAAGACTTAACAAGGAAAGCATAATTTTTGCCAAAATATATATATATATATATTTTCGAATAGTTCGAAGCGGTTCAAAACAAATGTTATTGATTCTTATTGCTCTGTTACAAATGAAATGAATTTTAGCAGGAAAAGGCATTTTCCCTTTATATAAAAAATTCGGCGAAACAAAGGACCAACTAACTAAGCCTTATATTTTTCTTAGATTTCATAATCAAATGAGAAAAAATAGCTTAAGAAAATTTAACAATCGAGCCATAATTTTTGACAAAAATATAGTTTTTGTCTCGAAATGTTCGAAAACGTTCAGTCAAAATTTTATCGATTCTTATTGGTGTTTCACGATTGAAAAGAATTCGCAGAGAGAAAAAATTTCCAAATATTTGAATTTTTACTTTCTTTAAAATTTAAACATTCGATTAAACAAAACAGTATCTGAACAAAAATGCGAAACAAGGGAATATGTTTACATAGCTATCGATATAAGTGCCTTTCTTAAATTCGAAAAAAATAATCGAAAACTTTCTTGCTTGTTTGTAAAGGTTATTCTTAATTTCTTTTATATAGTTAGATTTCGATGAAAATAGGGGACACTTGAATTTTCAGAAAAAGTTATTCATGACGTCTTTTTAAAATACATATTAAATTTTATTAAATCCTTTAAAGTCTTGAAAACTTAGATAAAATAAACATTCGTTTATATTATTAATTTTTAAAACAATTAGCAAGCCACATGATGTAATTTTCCCCCTTTGGATTAACACTTTGTGAATTAAATAGTTGTTCATTGAAATAAAAATTCTTTAAAACCTAATTTCTTCGTTTCAAAATCGGATTCTTTTAGAAGAAATGGTCGAGTTTTCTTCAATTATGAAAAAGTTTTTTACTGTCATGTTTGCATTTTGTATTATTTAGATAAAATAAAATACATTACATATGAATTTTAAAAAATCGAGTGCCTTAATCAAACCATTAATCCATTGAATTGATCGCTTTATCATTTATCAATATCTGAAAAAAATATAAAAAAATTTGTGACATCAAAACCTTTCAAACTCTACATACAAGGACAATTGCTCACACTTTCGTTCGAAATGTTCTTCGTTAACCTTCCGCGCTTTTTACATGTGCATCCAGTGGCATAACTTAACTCTTTAAACCCAAGGCGACCTTTTTCTTCTAGCTTCTTTAAAACCGGGAACTTTTGGCTGGAAGCAACATGAATTGGACTCTCCCAACCTTGGTGGTCATTTACCCCACCACCCTGCTATAACCTCCTTTAAGGCGCACGTAAATGGGCTGCGGTTTGCAAGGATAATTGGACCCCCTACCACGCTTATCTCCTAAGCGATTTTAGAACCTCACCTCCCGTCAAAAGAAGCCAACCGCCTCAGCCTGGCCTTCTTCGCCGTTAAAGGGAAATTTTTAGACCGCCCCGCTCGGTATCAGAGGGTTAAAAGTTGCAGGAATGACAAAATATCAGGAACAACGTCCTTAGGGGGGCCCCGAACCGAGATAATACAATTGCATAGGGACATCGACACTCCTAATGTTCTGCCAAGGAATATTGAAAGGTGGACTCCACTCCTAACATTTGAGGGGAGGGGCAAATATTTAGGGTGCATACTATATTGTTACTGAATTCTGTCTAGTTACGCCACTGTATGCATCTTAACCCTATAAAATAAACTAGGGTGAATCACTAATTTATTCTTATGTCAAATTGATACGTTCATCATTTCTATATGTATTATAAGAAATAAATTATTCCTTATAAATAATACCAATATAAAGTAATCTACTCAAGAAGTATAATAGAGATTTATTATCACTCAAATCCATCAGTTTTCAGTTTCTTAAGTGGGATGTATTCTGGGAATGAAAAATTAAATCCAGATAATTCTTATATAAAAGTAATTGTCTGAAATTTCTCATCTTGGTTTGTTTCCAACACTGTCTTAATTTTTTTTTCATTTTTCTTCTTGTTTATGCTTGCATTTTGTATTATTTGGATAATGTGAAAAAGATTGCAACTTATTATTTATTCCATTTCCTGATAGCATTTTATGTTTTTAATAATTAGAAATGTAGATTTGAAATTCAAATTCGGTTAAAGTTTAAAATGCATCCGTCGACGGCCGAAAACAATAGTTAAAAAATTTAAACCCATACAATTTAATAATTATTCAGTCCCCTACCTTAGCATAATGGAAGGCAATGACAGCAATTTAACTAAATAAATCGCATGATCAATTTCTTTTATAACTAAACCAAATCTTACTTACTAATCAACACATTCTTTCCTGATTGTCGTTGTTTATCTTAAGTAGTGGTTTCCGCCGGTTAATACTGGTTCCGTAATTATTTTTTGTAGAATTCGGCGCAAATCAGTTGATAAGATGCAATTATTTCAAACAATGTTGTTTTGTAAAGAAGGCACGAATCTTCGAGGTTGTACGAATTTCATGGCAAGAACAATCGCTAATATTTAATGACTTTTTTAGTTGCCCAGATGTTATTAATAAGTAACGAGAATTTTGGGGGGAACTTCTTAAAAAACAGTAAAGTACCGTTTATACGTCTTTCAAGGGACTCAAATGAAAGGACCTATAATCGAAATTTTACTAAACAACCTTGATTATTACAAACATAATGCTACTGATGCAAATTCATTTAAAATTATTAATTTTGAGGTTTTTTAAAAAATAGTACTAAATATTACATAGCATGGAAATCAATGATGATATTTTAAATTTAAACATTTATGATAAAAGTGTGAAAAATAATACCTTTATTGCATATCTTGCGTACTAATTATACATATCTTATCTGATTTATGCGTTTGGCGCGAGTTTAACGTTGTCTGACGTGCCGATTGTCTATGAGTATTAAGTACATCATAATGAATCGGATTAACTCTTTAATCCCGAGGCGACATTTTTCTTCTAGCCCCTTCGAAACCGAGATATGTAGAGAGAAAGCGACATGAATTGGACTCTCCCAACCTGGGCAGTCATTTACCCCAACCCCCTGGTATAACCTTCCCTTAAGGTAAATGAGCTGTGGTTGGCGATGATAATAGGACCCCCTACCTCGCTTATCTCCTAAGCGATCTCAGAACCTCACCTCCCCTCAAAAGAAGCCAACTGCCTCAGACTGGCCTTCGCCGCTCTTAGGGGGAAATTTTTAGACCGCCCGGGACCGCCTCGCTCGTTGTCAGAAGATTAATTTCATTGATTTTTCAACTATTCTTTTGGCAAAACAAATAATTTCGAGGTTTCTCAATGGAGTCCATTGCGCCTTTAAAGAAAGGTGGAATAACTTCTTCATCATCGATTAAATTATCATCTGACAATTATTCTTCTTAGGAAAATTTCTCATTTTAGAACGGGGGAAAATGACGCTTAACCGAAGCTTCGCGTCGTATAAACGAAGCACTTCATCATTACAATGGATACGAATGAATAGGGACTGTGATGGAACGACGTATAAATAAGAAACGTATAAAGAGTGCTTTTCTGTATATCCCAAGACCTAAAAATATTGCCAGACATTGAAAGTTCATCAGGAAAAGAAAGGGTTTATTTACAGTACACTAATTTCAAAGTTTTTTTTAAATAGTTCTAGTATAATGCTACATAGCATGGAAATAAATGATGAAATTTTAAAATTAAACATTTATCATAAAAGAGTGGAAAATAATACATTTATTGCATATCTTGAGTACTAATTATACCTATCTTACATGATTTATGTGTATGTAGGTACGTGTTTAACATGGTCTTACATGACGATTGCCTGTGAGCATTAAGTACATCATTATGAATCGAATTAAGTTCATTGATTGTTTCACCGTTCTTTTGACTGAAGAAATAAGTTCGAAGTTTTTCAATGGAGTCCATTGCGTCTTTAAAGAAAGGTGGAATACCTTCTTCATCATCGCTTAAATTCGCATCAAACAATTATTCTCAGGAAAATTCCACATTTTAGAACGGGGGAAAATGAC